>CM040239.1:222718560-222776102 GCA_022545495.1 Chrysanthemum lavandulifolium | reverse complement strand
AAATGGCTCCATCTCGGGTTTTGAAATTTGTTTGAAGATAAGAGGTTGTGAGGTTGAGTGGTTTTGAGGATAAGAGGTTGTGAAATTCATGTAAAGATAAAGGACTATATAATGTGTTTGTCATATTGGTGGAAAGTTTTGGCGCCATTTTTCATTGGGAATTTTTGACGCCATTTTTTTGGTGGAAATTTTTGGCGCCAGTGTTTTTGGAAGGAAGTTGAGACCCAGAGACAACGCAAGATTTTGGTCGTTTAACATGATCGTATACCATAGCACCTATAATTGGTCGTTTAACATGATCGTATACCATAACACCTATACTTGTTCGTTTAACATGATTACGTATACCATAGCACCTATACTCGGCCGTTTAACATGATACGTATACCATAGCACCTATAGTTGGTCGTTTAACATGATACGTATACCAATAGCACCTATACTTGGTCGTTTAACATGATACGTATACCATATCACCTATACTTGGTCGTTTAACATGATACGTATACCATAGCACCTATACTCGGCCGTTTAACATGATACGTATACCATAGCACCTATAGTTGGTCGTTTAACATGATACGTATACCAATAGCACCTATACTTGGTCGTTTAACATGACACGTATACCAATAGCACCTATGGTCGTTTAACATGATACGTATACCATATCACCTATACTTGGTCATTTAACATGATACGTATACCATAGCACCTATACTCGGTCGTTTAACATGATACGTATACCATAGCACCTATACTCGGCTGTTTAACATGATACGTATACCATAGCACCTATAATTGGTCGTTTAACATGATACGTATACCATAGCACCTATACTTGGTCGTTTAACATGATGCGTATACCATAGCACCTATAATTGGTCTTTTAACATGATACGTATACCATAACACCTATACTTGGTCGTATAACATGATACGTATAATTTGTTAAATTATTCAAATATGATTCATAAAATTTTTAGGTTAAATTTAAATTGATTTGTTATTAATTTTAGTTATTGAAAATGATAATAAAGATTGTTTTTAATATGAAAATTGATTAAAAACACCTTTTGCCGGGGACATGTCCCCGGGGAAAAGTTTCACGAATTTTTTATTTTTCCCTTCCCTCTTTTACTTTATCCCACCATTACTTTCCCCGGGGACATGTCCCCAGAAAAAGGCTTGCTAAAAGACAAACAACGTTTTCGCCGGGGACATGTCCCCGGCGAAAACTAATTGTAAAAACCATCTCAATTATTAACCCAAATCTGCTTTCACAATGAGATTAAAAAAAAAAAAAAAAAAAAAAAATGCTGCGTGTTCCTTCATCTTCATCTTTATAGCACAACACCACCTCCATCACCACACCACCTTAGCTCACCACAACACCACCTCCATCACCGCACCACCTCCACCACCACTACTTCACTGCACCACCACACTCCCAGCGTTTTGCTGCTGTTATTATGAGGATAAGAGACCCCAAAACTACAACATTGATATTTTCTTCTAGGAAGATGGTGTTTTCATTTTGATGCAATATTGTATATCAATCATAGTCTGAATGTTAGATTTAATTTACATGTGCTATGCAAGACAGTAACAAATCACGGCCTTCTTTAAAAAATGGAAGTTTTGGTTTATAACCGAGAGCTCTTATACCCATTGTTTGGTCATTATGTAATCTTTTTAGTTGTGTTTTGGTTTCGAGTTGTCACGGGTGCAAGCCGAGGCTGCGCGACCACAGTAGAGGCCAAGCCATGACCACAGTAGTGACCACAACTGAGGCCAAGCACGACCACACCGTAATCGTTTTAGTTGTGTTTTAGTTTTCATGTCAAGTACTTTATGCCTTTTGTTAATTGATAAGAATTCTTAGTGCCTCTGATTAATTGTTATATAGGAAGTTAGTTTGGTATGCTTCATTGTTAATATTGGCCTATGTTTAAGAAAATTTGTATCCCACCTCAATTTGTGGTTAGAAATTTTAGGTTCGTAGAGGGTGTTTAAGTGTTTGCTGAATAGAACAAATTGCTTCCCTTATTATGAACAAAATAGGTAACCTTATTTTAGCAGGTTGGAACATGCTTATTTACCCTCATATGATCATATCTAAACACTAATTCTTTGAAGTGTTTATATTATAAGCTATATATCTGCTAAATGCAATTCCTGTTCCAAATAGCGACAACGTCGTAGAGGTGTCACCACTTGAAAATCTTTGACCAAGCATAAATTTGGGCCGTCACCAAAGTGGCGACTACGTCTACTCGGAGTTGCCAATTGACTTTTGTCAATTTCTTCAATCTTCAGCCAATTCCTGAGCATACTTCCATGTCAATTCCAAAAATGATCAACAACCTGCAATGATATAGAAACGAACAGATAATCTGGTAAAACAAACCAAATATTTTATAAAATAAAAATAAAATGCCTTGAAATTTAGTGCGTTTTCAACCTCATCAAATACCCCAACATTTAGACATTTCTTGTCCTCAAGAAGACTCAAGTATTTTCATTTTTAAAGAACTAATTTTCGGGGTCCTTAAGCAAGACCAAAATTAACCAGTGTAAACCACAAGCCAACTACCATCATAATTAATATACCAAGTGTTTCAAAATATGCATGAATGGACTTTTTACAAGAAAGGATACATTTATAATTCACTTGCTCTCAAAATATAAACGGAATAAATAGATGAATATGATAATGCTCACAAGCCCTATCATACCTAAAATAACAATATAACCTTGACAGATGACCAAACCTCCATCACAACAACGTAAGCACGTAAAATTAAATATTAAAGAGGTCTTTTCATGTGTTGTAAAATAAGGAAAAGGGTAATTGAACAAACAATTTATTTAGATATATGAGGATCAATGGAATTTTTTTAAACTAATGATTAAATTTATAAAGCTTTTTAAGTGTTCAATGTCATCACATATTAATCAATTATAAACCTTTTCACACTATGATTAAAATGTGTATACAATATATTTTTTAAATGTTCCATATTATACATGCATTTATTGTGTTAAGTTTATAAAGAGGTACAATAATTAATATCTTTTCATGCCACTTAGATTTCTTACAATATTTAAAATAAGTTATATACATTTTCAAGTTTTAAACCTATTCATAAACCTTTTATAGTGGATGCTCTTGTAAATAAGCAAAAATGCTTCTTTAAATCACTATCGGTAACAACTAACATCTCCGAACCGTGCCAACTTATATCATCACTCACAATCTTTTGTACTTTTTTGTTTCTTTTCTCATTTCTTTCCGGATTCTTTTTTACTAACCAGTTGATGGTGTTATCTCCCCTTTTTGTTTCCAACAGTACCATGTCATCATCATAAGATAATTAAAACATCATAAAGTTTCGTGTGATTTTCACCATGCAATTCTTGTATTTTTCGAGTATAAAACAAAAATAAGAGAAATAGAGGGGAAAAAGAGAGAAAAGAAGAAGAGAGAAAAAAATTTGATTTTGTGTCTTGTGTTCATGAGTTGGAAAAAAAAGAAGGTGACGTAAGCAAAAAAGGTTTTAAAATCATCTTCACTCCATTTCATCCCAATTTAAGAAAAATATTAGGAGAGTAATTTTGGCGTAGCTTACTATCTTTATTTTCGTCTCCCCTCCTAAAAGCTCTCAAAAATACGATTTTTCTTTTTTATTATAATTCCAAATATTTCCTTTCTTTTTAAATAAACTCGAACAGAGCAAGTTACGATTCGGCATCTTTATATTCTTATATGAGAGTTAGATTTATAAGCGATCTAATCTATATTACGTTCCATGTATATTCAATTAACGAGGGAATTTTTTAGTAAGCTTCATAGGTGTTCTTTTGACAACTTACCTTTCTCTTCTTTTACAACATATTTTTTTGAGGTTTTATAATCATCTAGTGTTTGATATCAAAACTGTGCTAATAAGTTCATTCTTGATAACATACATGCCAATTAATTCTTATGGATTCAATTTAGGTGGGGTTGTAATTCTTCTTGTCTTATTGTGGTTAGGATTTCAATATACGTATAGTAAACTCGTATAAAAATTTTCTAGTTTCAGCGCCCTCTACTATGACTTTAAATATACACATGCTTACATGTAATGGATTAATCTTTTTGAAGGAATTGTTACTTGGCTGAAGATTATATATTTATTAAAAAGTATATTTTAGGTTACATCAATGCTATACATAGATCAATATACGGTTTGGCGTGCTTTTCACTGTTTAATTCGTTTAAGTCATGAAGCAATAATGTTTCCGGGATTTGGAACTGAATTAGTCAATTTATATTTCACTGAATTAGATCTATCTCTATATTCTCATCGTTGTTATGTATTTCAGATCTATATTATATTCAACGTAGGCGTTTTGATTCATAGGAGTCCTGCCGCAACTTTGTTTCCCTTAACATATACTTCGTTTTTTATTTGTAAGAAAAATTATCATCGTACAATCTAGTAACAGGCTAGAGGAACAAAAACATATTACCTCAGAATTTTGCATGCCATAATTGGATTAGGAAGCCAATCGATGCATAGTTGAATGTGTTTTATAAATCTATGATTCCCCGAAGAATAAGATAAAACCTTAACTTCTTCACCAACAAAGTTGTTCAGAGGGCCACAAATCAAAGCATTTACGGTTCTTATATCTTTATAATATCCACGTTGTTGTTTGAATAACAACGACAAAGCAATTTGTTATGTTATTTATAAACTTACCGAACCTCCCCCCACCACACACACACCCACACCCACACAAAAGATTAGGGGTGGATGTCAAATTCACACCAATTTGACAACATTTTCCAACATTATACTGCCACCGAGAAATTTACAAAAATGTGTTGGCGAGTTTCTAAGTCACCAATTATTATATACTCGGCTATGCAATGATAAGAGTGTTTGTAATAAAGTCTACAATCATCAGACTAGACTGTTAATAAATTAAACATGTATGACCAAAACTCAGATTAAAAGAAAACTAAAACTGGTGAGTTGGAACGTTCGCACCCTAGTTGGGGTGCACAACCCAAATAATGGAAAACAAATGGGACATAAAAGAACCATAAATATATAGTCATTGAAAGAGCAACGAAGTATACGATCTGAACCTAAGAGATCGTATAGCGGATGGGCCATAAATGAAACCGAACACCATTGGCTAATAATTCAGATTGTAGCTGGAGACAAGATAAATCTTAAGCACTAAAAGAACCTTCAAAACCTGCAACTTTTTTTTAACAAAGATTTGATTAAACAAAATCTAGCAAGTTACTGGTAGAGATACAAGAAAAGGGAGGGGGGGGGAGTGGGGATACAATGTTACAAGGCTGATTACTTGATTACACCACTCTATCCAATTTAAATATGAAATTCTACTTCTAGTAAGGATCCAATTGAAACACAAAAGTTTAAAGTCATGAATTTTCTCGATAATGAGTTTAATACTACATAGATTCTCATTCACCTTCCTTTTCTCTCATTCCAAAGATGAATAATTTCATCCGTCTAAAATTAATATCTTTACGTGGTGGGTGATGAATAGAAGATTGCCCACTAGAAAAAATATCGATGAAAGGGAATTAATTTGCGTAAAATTAGATGTCCCTCGTGCGATGAAGATAGTGATCTGAAAAAGCACTTGTTTGTTTGAAGCAAGGTAGCGGTCGAAATTTGGAAGGATGTTGTCAAATGGTGGAAACTACCCAATATCACATCTTAACATAGAACTTTAAAACCTCTTAAATATCTAAAAAGAGCGCATTAATTGTGACAAATTTCCAGAAAATTGTTGTCAAAACAACAGAAAAAATGTTTACACTGAAAAAACTTAATTTTATCAGCCCAATACGCAATGAGGAAAGTGAATATGAGGCTGTTAGGCATCTAAGCTTACATGAAAAACTCACTAAAACTACATTATTCTGAGCAAATCTTATTTCAAATTCAAATTGAATATTTTTCATTATATTTCTCGTAGCACTTTTTTCGGTTATCTTCACCTTGATCGCAAGAACACCGATCAATTTTAGATCTATCATATGTTTTTATTTTACAAACTTCCAAATCACCTTGTGTTTGAACATATATAATAATTATTGCCCATCTTCATGATTAATAAACACTCACAATAATATTATACAAGACAATTGTGTTCGAATATCTATCCAATAGTTGAGCTGGTTATCTTTTTTTATCAATTGCATTCTGAATACGAATTAGATGTTGAGAATATATCATTTTTAAACAAACAGACTTGTATTTCTATAGTTGAGTGAATTTAGGCAATTTAGTTTGAGGTCTAATAATCAAAACTACGTAGTTTCGAAACAATACGACGTAGTTTTGATGAGTTTTTCATGTAAGTTTAGATGCCTAACAGCCTCATATTCACTTTCCTCTTAATATATGTTACATAGCTGCATCAAAGCTCTTTTCAGATGGTTATATCATTTTGCAGTAGTTAATTCAATCGATTGAGTTTCTATTAACATTCGATATAATTTAATACATAAATTGTGATATTCTTTTACCATTGTTTCTAAAATGGAAACAAGTCGTTTTATTACAATAATAGACCACACAATAATCGCTTTGTTGTCTAATGATAATTCAGAACATTGCAAAACTATGTGGCGGGTTATATTTATTTTTTCTTGTGGAAATGTGATGTTTGCGGTTTTATACTTTCCGAACAAACCAATTGTAAAAGTTCGTCTTGTTGATTATGTTATTTCTTTTATTCCATGATTCAGATTATTTTTGGATATGAATCTTGGTATGTGTATGGAGTATGATCGATAAATATTGATTCCTTTTTAAACGGCAATAATCATTAAAAATTACGGTTGCTAGAAAATTACCCATTTTAGTACAAGCATTTTTGGATCACTTATCCAATCTAACCGATTCGGCTTTGATGTTCTATTCCATGAAGTATCCATGAGTGTGTAAAACTTTTATCTCTTCCAAAGTGTGTCTTTCCTTGGTGGTTTGAGATCGAAGCAAAGTGATTCAGTATCTCCACATGATCAACATCGTTGTTTGAATAACCGCTTCAAAGCATGGTTTACCAATATTGTTTAATGTTGTATTATCCGCCCATGAGATTATAGATGTGAGATCTTTCTTTGAAACTTATAATCCAATTAATCTTTGTTATGTTATAAGCGTCAAAATAAAGGTCGCAATGTTGTTTGTTGGTTGAAGACAACAAACCGACAAAATCAACAAAGGCAATTAAGCGATTAGGATTAGTTATAGAATGAAAAGACGTGTTGGTTCATGACACGAGTTTCTAAACAACATGTCCATTCATAGTGTCTTTTAGAAGTGTCTATTAGTTATCTATATATATGTGTAGGGGTGTTATTCGGGTTGACCCGGTCGGGTTCTGGTCAACTCGGGTCGGGTCAAGTCGGGTCAAGCCTTAAAAAAACATACCCGAACCCGACCTTGTTTAGAATTCGGGCAAGCTCTGGTCGGGTCAATTCGGGTTCGGGTCAACTCGGGTCGGGTCAATTCGGGTTTGGGGTCAACCCGAGTTTTTACATTGTAAAAGTGTTGTTGGTAGGGTTAGTCGGGTTGGTCGGTCAAGGCTAAAATATATACGAACCCGACCTTGTTTAGAACTCGGGTCAATTCGGGTTGACCCGATTGACCGAATATAATTTTGAACCGATTGACCCGACCCGAATTGACTCGGTCGGGTCCGGTCGAATCGACCGAATGACACCCCTATATATGTGTATGTATTGAACATCAGTTGTTAACCCTTGATTTATATATATCGATTTATATAAGGGTTCAACCCATCTTCTTTGTTTCCTTTTATGTATTCTTAAATGGTGATACACATGATGCTTGTTTGATTAATATCGATCACGGAAATATGGAACTGTGAAATCGAACAATCTTTAGGGTGATCTAAAATCCCCACCACTTTGTAATGGAACTCTATAGATCACTTACAATCTTACCTACAATGAATATGTGTTGTGCTATTTTCGTGACTCCGTCTTCACAATAGAATGGGTATCTAACCGACAATCAAGGTTAACACGGGTAGGTAATTGGTTGAGACTTAAACTTCATGAGTGGATGTTCACTTTAATATGAAGTGTCTATCATTGGCAACTTGTGTACACTGGATATCATAGTTGTTAAGATCCCGATCATGATCTTAAGATCTTACGATTTTACGATTCTACAAAGCAAAAACGATCCGGATCCTACGTAGGATCTTAACAAGCTTAAGATCTTATAGGATCCCGATCTTGACCATACGATCTTAAGATCTACTACGATCGGATCTTACTTTTCTCGAACCGCAACTAAAAAACTACAAATTAATAGTTTATGTTTTTATATAATTTAAAAAACATGTGATTCTTCTTAAAAAAAAACAACATGTGATTCTTCTTAAACATTACATATTCATAATTTAGGACAATATTTCAATAAAACATTCATATAATTTCGTGTTTATAATATATAACAATTGATAGATTTGAATAATATTACAAAGATCATTAAAAATAACATTATAGTAGGATTTTAGGATCCCGATCCGACTTACGATAATGATCTTGCAAAGACAAAAACGATCCTAGGTAGGATCCCGATCTTAAAAAGGATATGGCATGAAAGGAATAGTAGACTTTTTACTAGTGAAAAGAAGGATTGGAAGGAGATTCTTGCTGGGATTATAAACAATATCATATTCAAACTCGCTTGATTTAAGATTCAAAAGTCGGTTATGAATGTGGCTAGAACCGAGCAAGTTCATAGGAACTCTGCTTGATAATGAGGAGGGTATTGATGTTTGGGATAGTCATGTTACAAATGGGTTAGAAAAATCACTTAGGAATAGTGATTCATGCAAGATGGGACTACTTGATCCTAGCTTTTTCTAACAAAGCAGATGGTAGTGTATTTACGTGAGGAGGAGTATGTTGGTATGGGTTTATGATTGAAAAGACGTTTTCATAAAGCATTTTATGTTGTTCCCTCTAAGTATTGATGTGTTATTGATGAAGCATTTAATGAGCATTCTATATACACTACTGCATGTGAGGAGAGGGGCTTCTGATTGCTTGGTGATGCCTTTTCTAACATAGTTGCTCTTTTAGTAACTGTTATAGTCAGATAATGTCTATGTATGTTTAGTAATTATGTATGCATAGCATAGTTTAATATGGGTCGAATTAGATAAAATGCATGGGTCAAGGTTTGGGCCAAAAGGCAACCAAACCAAACAGTCTTTATATGACAGTTAAGTCTGTTACAATTATAGTTAGTTACATAGGAGTTAGGACAGTTAAGACAGTTATGTCCAAGGGACACAATGATTCATATGTAACTGTCATGTCGTTTAAAATAGTATAAATAGGTTGCATAGTGTCTGTAAACAAATATCCAACATTCATATAAATCTAAGTCTATTTTTTTACTATATTGATATACAAACACAGTTTCTTTCCACACTTCATCATGGTGCATTATAAACATGTTATGTCTAGGAATTGGTTACAATACCAACATGTGAATCCATACCAACATTAGTATCAGAGCCAAGGTTCTGAAACCCGGATAAAACCAATTCAAGGACATGTGCAGAATGGGCTTACCAGGAAGTACTTGCAGAGAGAGAATCCACAAAGATTGTCACCATGGAACAATCAAAAGAGAAGACTATATCCTGAAGGCAAGGAAATGTTAAAGCAGAAAGTAAAAGAGATTGAAGCCTTCAATGCTTCAAAATTATCTGCAAAGATCAGAAGCAATAGAGAAGAAAGCACAAGTAATTCAACAGAAAGAAGGGCAAGATGCTATAAGTGCAAAATTCGTGGCCATGCATTTTGGAAATGCCCAAACAAGAAGAATGAATCCAGAATTGAAGATCAAGACAAACTGGTGAAACCCTCAGTCAAGAACATTGAAGAAAATTTGAAGTATCCAGAAAAGGTGCATGTAATCACTGATTACATGGTAGAAGGAACAAACTCTGGAAATTGGGACAACATATGGTACATAAGCAGTGCCTACAAACAACATATGTGCCCAACAAGGTCTTTGTTCAAGAGGATGATGAACAGGTTCAGGATGGAAGGGACAGAAGGAAGAGAGAAGAAGTTCATTCTCTCTTATGGAGTCGGTGAAGAAACTGTGAACACATAAGATAGAAACTTGGTGATACCATGTCTACTTTACACACCAGAGACAACTTTAAATGTATTGAGCACTGATCAATTGGAGAATCAAGGCTACATTATGAAATATGGACACAACAAGTGCAGTCTGCAATATATGTTTAATGACAGAAGGGTTACAGAAGAAGTACAAGAAAAGAGAACCAATGGAGATGATGGATCAGAAAGTTTAATCTCAAGGCACAACAAGTTCCTTGATGATTATTTTGAATCAATAGACCCAAAGGAGGAATGCCTACTGATTAAAGGGATTGAAGATCTCAAGTGGGACAAAGATGATGTACAAGATTATCTAGATGATGAGTATCTCAGTTTAAATGGTACTTTATATGCCATGAAGGTGAATTCATTCCCTAGGCTTGTGTCTTTCTTAAATTTAATTAAGGTAGACAGTCTAGTATATAAGAATTGGGAGATACTAAGCAAGAAGTTTTTGGAAATGATACAATGGTTCTATCTGATATATTTGAACCAAGATGTGTTGGAAGAAATGCCACCAATTATTGGAGTGGTAAAAATTGATCTGTTAGGATTGTATAAGATGGTAAATGACCTTGGTGGTTATCTTAATGTCACCTTTGGTGACAAGTGGAAGAAGATTGTGTTGTTACTTGGACTGACAAAAAATGATGAGGAAACAGTAAAGAATTGCTACAAGGAGTACATAGGAATGATGAAGGTTTACTATGAGGAAACACAGAGATCTCTACATGGAAAGGAGCTTGAAGATGAAGTGGTTGGAAATAGCATTGTTTATGCCAAGGGAAAATGTCCACAAGGCTGTGAAGGAACAAGTGTTGAATTAGAAAATGTAGTGGAAGAAACTCAGAAGAGGAATCGCAAAATTACTCAATTTGGTGTTGGTCTGGAAGGCAACAAGGAAGACAATACAGATCTTGAAGAAAGTGGAAGCACATCAAGCAGGAATGACTTCATTGTCATTACTTAAAGATCGAAGAACAATAAAAAGTCAGTACACAGACATTAGGGAGGAGATATAGTGAGATAATGTTTATGTATGTTTAGTACTTATGTATGTATAGCATAGTTTAATATGGGTCGAATTAGATAAACTGCATAGGTCAAGGTTTGGGCCAAAAGGCAACCAAACCAAACAGTCTTTATATGACAGGAAGTCTGTTACAATTATTGTTAGTTACATAGCAGTTAGGACTGTTAAGACAGTTATGTCCAAGGGACACAATGGTTCATATGTAACTGTCATGTCGTTTAGAATAGTATAAATAGGTTGCATAGTGTCTGTAAACAAATATCCAACATTCTTATCAATCTAAGTCTATTTGTTTACTATATTGATATACAAACACAGTTTCTTTCCACGCTTCATCATGGTGCATTATAAACATGTTATGTCAAGGAATTGGTTACAATACCAACCTGTGAATCCATACCAACAACTGTGAGGTACGAGATTCTGCAGTTTTTGGATTTGTCATGTTATGCAAGATAATGGAAATGTAGCTAGGTTTGAGAAAGTTCCTATAGGAGGATGGAGGTTTCATGTGAATAGAGGGATGATGCCTTCTAAATGGATGGTCCTAATATAATAGTCATGTTTGTGAGGATGTAATCGCAAAAGGACTTTTAGTCCTCATCCATTTATGAGGGAATGTAATCCTCTTTTGGTGAATCGGTGACAAATCACAAATGGAGTGATGTATGGAAGCTTTAAGGAGAATTTTGTGTCTTAGCATTTTGTAACATGTATTTGTTTATGTATGTGTTGATTCTAGTTAACTATGGGACTGTCATAGTTCTAGTTATCTACACTCTATTTGTAACTTCAAAGTTTGAGTTGTTAATATATTGTTCGCTGTTTCACCTAAAAAAATGACACGAAGCGTCTTGTTCCATCGAATACCAACTCACTGAGACTCAAGGAGAACACAATCAATCTTTTCTCTTAAGGGAGGCTACTGTGAATATATTTGAGTGATCAACATTGCATTCCCACATGTTGGGCACATCAGTGCATTGAAAGTCTAGAAGGTCTAACAAAGCTTCAAATTGAACCTGTTCAACCCACCACGAATAGCTCTTCGCTAATTAAACTGACTTTGTTCACATTTAAATTCCATTATATCATCTGTGTAATTCGATTTTGAAAAATACGAGCCAAAGATATTGGGTTAATCCCAATCTCATAAGTCAAACAAGAAAGTCAAACCAGAAAGTCAGAAACAAAATTCAACATAAGCAGTTACAGAAATGGTTATGTTAACAGTTACAAACGAAGAGACACGCCTGTTGGACGAAATGAACCAACACGACGTTTCACTTATACCATTTCATTATGTATATATACTTAGAAACTTATGTATGAACAGAATGTATGACATATTTATAGAAATAAAGTTTATTTCATTGTTTTGGTATATCTTGATTTTAGATCCATAGAAAAACGGGCCAACAATTGGTATCAAAGCCACAAATCATCATATACCAATCTCTCGTTTTCTGTTTCAAGAATCAAATGGAACCAAGTTTTTGTTTCAGAAATATTTTCTGCAAATCCAAACAAACACAAATCAAAGAATCATCTTTGTGTTTCTGTTTCTTAAACGTATCTGCCACAACAGGGATCAATCACAATAAGTGATCAATCAACCCGACATTAGAAAAACGTTTTCATATCACTTTTATTTTGCAAGAAAATCTGTCAAAAGACAAGATAACATCGAAACAAAAAAATTCACCCAATCCAAACGGATCAAGAAACGGTTAAAACCATTTTATCCCTTTTGATTCAAAACAAAAAAATCATACCATTAGATTACATATAAGTCATCATCAAGGGGCACAAATCAGAAACATCAAAGGGAATGAACACACCTGATCTTTCAAGGAACAAGTTTCGAACCTTTAATCGAATCATAATTTGATTCAGGTTATCCACAAACACCCAAAATCTTGGACGAATTTCATGATCCCAATTTGCGAAACCCTAATTTCACACAAGGAATCAAGGATACCAGTGGTTCAAGAACACAACAACAAGAGAATAGGAAGGATAAACCGACCATCTTAATTGGCGGACAAGCCAAGGAGAGGAGAAGAGGAGCGGATCATATCCCAGAAGAGAAGAGACAGAACATTTTAGTCTCAAAAGCAAAGAAACGGGTTTTCTCTTCTATCACAGAAGAGATAAGGAAAAAAAAGAGGCGCTCCAAACTTTTACTAGGGCATCTAAGGATAAAAGAGGGCAACGGGTTATTCAATATAAACCCCAGGTTCCAAAATTTGCAAAACCACCCTTCTACTTTATTACTTTTATATAGTATATATTAGTTTTATTAATATATATTGTATAGTTTACTTAGATAAGTTACTTCATTTATATTTTAGTATCTTGTCAAAGTTTAGAATATATAATAACCTAGTGATTACACTGCTTTTATATTATTAGAATAATTTTTTTAAGGAGTAATTAACCTTAGGTTATTCATTTTAGAATATATAATCTCCGATAATAGTTTTTTTATTACTAAAACTAGTCCTATAAAGTTTTATACCCTTTAAGGAAAAATAAAACATAAGAAATTTTTCAACACACCTTGTGTTAAATTTTTGGGAGATTTATTGTCAATATCTTTAATATATGAAGAAAGGAAGTGGAAATTAGTGCAAATAGTACACCTCAATTCCAATGCCCAATCCTAAAGCCCACGAATTACTCTTCATGGGAAATTCGAATGCAAATCATTCTCAAAGCGAATGGTTTATGGGAAACAATAGAGCCGACTAAATCGACTCAACCCGATAAGAAAAAAAGACAAAACCGCTATTTCTTTCCTTTATCAAGCTTTACCTGAAGAACAATTACTTCAAATAACAAAGCACAAAACCGCGAAGGACGTTTGGAATGCTTTGAAAACTAGACACGTTGGCGAAGACAGAGTTCAACAAGCAACACTGCAAACACTCAAATCCGACTTTGAGATGTTATATATGAAGGAAGACGAGACAATCGACACCTTCACTACAAAACTAACAACACTCGTAAACAAAGCCGCTAGTCTAGGACACAAAATTGAAGATCAAACAATAGTACGAAAACTATTAAATGTTGTCAACGGAAGCTTGTTCGGGGAGTCTTGTGCAAGTACGAGTGTCATGGGGACCACTACATAGTTCACACAAGGAAGAGACTTTGTTCACTTGGCGTGAAGACTTAGGATTTTCGTATAAGCTCATTAGGAATTTGACTTGATCTTCAAGTTCGAGCATCCTACAATCGGAAGTTTGTGAGTTAATGGGAGGCAAGGAGATTTCCTTGACGGTTTTGGGCAACTCACGGGGGTCATTCCAACTTTCGTTGTCATAGAGAGCAAGGTCCTCTATTGTACCCCACGATTCTTCCGCGGTGAGATCACTAAGTTTGTCACCGACCGCTTGGTCGATGGATTGCTTAGTTAAGAACTTGACATGATCGTAAAAGATTTGGACTTGAAGCCAAAGATCAATGCCATGATGAGGGACTTTATGTAGCAAGTCCTTGAATCGAGTCCATGCTTCGTAGAGAGATTCACCTTGACGTTGTTGGAACATCAAGATTTCATTCCTAAGCTTAGTAGTTCTCCCCGGTGGGAAAAATTGGGCAAGGAAACGGGTGGTGAGATCATCCCAACTTGAGATGAAGCCGGCGGGAAGTCGCTCAGGCCAATTACTAGCTTGGTCACGTAAAGAGAATTGGAAGAGACGCAAGCGCGTGGTCTCCCGAGTAGTAGCATCAAAGTAGATGGAATCGACTATTTTAAGGAAATCCTTAAGATGCTGATTAGGATCTTCGGAACAAAGTCCATGGAATGCACATCCGTTTTGTACCAACCGGATGGTGTCGGATCGCAGGGCCGTAGTTTGAGCTTGATCGGGGAGCTCAATGGTGTTCCTATAGCCTAGGTGGCTTGGTCTAGAGTATTCACCAAGAGTACGGCCTTTTGGCGGGTCATTTGGTGGTGGGTCGATGAGTGGTGGTTGATTATCACCTTTCATGATGAAAAGTGATGGGGTTACTAACAAATTAACGAAGAAGGGGGATAGACTACGAGGAAGCTAAAAATGAGATAAAATCTCACTTGATAGGAATCAAGAAAGGGAACCTAAACGAGATAGAAATCTAACTAGCTATTCTATTCCCAGCAGCCGCGCCAAAAACTTGATACGCGTACAAGCGCGTTCGGGGTCAAAGGAAACTTCCTTTTCTTGAGCAAGTTTTCAAGCACCTAAGCGATGAACCTAATCGTTGTAGTGTAGTATTAGGGTAAGCCTCGGGATTGATATCGTTCTCTAGGGGAATATGAATGCTAGTGAGAAATTACTACGCTAAGGTTGGGGTTGAGGAAGATTATTTTTTATCTTTTTATGTTTTTTTTAGAAAATAAAAGGTACGATCTCGGGGTTTGGATTTGGGGGGTGGTACTTCTACCGATTACTCTACTATTCTAATTATCTAATCTAAGGGGTAGTCTGTCTATTGAAGTGTGCTCATATGATGATTAAAGATATGTCTACCTAGATACTATTACTCCCTAGTTATCTTTTATTGACGGTTGAATTGTCACGTCCTTATTCTTAACGCGTTGTATTTTCTAAGGTCGTAGGGTGTGCTTTTATCCCTAAATCTTTGAAGCTACCTAAGGTTAATGACTACGAAATCTCTAGGATTCATAAACTTAACACTAAGGTTTTCATTGGATTTTTAGCCTATAATTCCACTAGTAACTATAAACTAATTTTCAACAAAGATTAATCAAGCACTAAAGACACAACGATGGCTTTAAGCACTCCTAAGCCAATTACAATTAAGATAAGAGACAACCAATCAATATTCAATAACTAGGTTTCATAGATCTAAGCAAACATACAAGTAAATTAGCCGGACATGTTAAACATGCAAGCATACACACATTCAATCAAAGACATAATGAAATCAAGGGAATAAATAACTTATCTCGATGTAAAATAGGGTATTAGAACCATAAAATACCGTCCAAGACAGACTACAATCGTTTTAGGTTTTCACTCCACAAGTCTACCTCTTTTAAAAGTCTGAAAATCGAATTCTATATATAGAGTTACAACTGCGACGACGTCACCTTTTAATTGTGACGCCGTCGGATCGCCGTCATTAGGGTTTCGTCTTGCCAAGTCAACTTTGGGACGGCGCACATTGTGGTTGTGGCCGTCGACTTCGACTCGGCGTCGTCGAATCTTGATCTAGGCCGTCGAGGAGAAAAGTCTTGTGACGCCTACTCTTCAAAGCTGGACGCCGTCGATGTAAAATAACAATTTCACTCCGATTCGTCACAATTATAGGGACGGCGTAGCCGCTTTGTTTCGACGCTGTCGGTGCACTTCCAAGCGACTGAGTGTCTTGATCTTGACTTTAGCCATTTTCTTCACATATTCACTCCTTTTCGTCCAAATAAGCATCATTCCAACATTTTGCCTTCAAGAGACCTAAAAAGTGAAAAGGAATGAAATTAAGCAGTAAAGGATATAAAAGTGGGCGATTAAGGGCTTAAATGACCCTTAAAAGTGTACGTTTTAATTCCTTATCAACAAGACTTGTTGCGAGACCAAGAAAATAATTTCAAGAAAGAATCAAACAACAACTCAAATAAATTTACTCGTGATAAGAGTAAGGTGTTGTGTTTTAGATGCAAGGAGTATGGGCATTTTGCAAACAAATGTCCATCAAAGAAAAAAGAACAATCCAATCTCATTGAAGAAGACTTTAAACCAACATTACTTATGACAACTATTGAAAAAGCGCCACGAAGTTTCATTAACCCAAAAGAATCACGAAGCAAGAATGGAAGGAAATTCCATTCAACTTCAAATTGACAGTATCAAACATTGAACAACAAGGAGTTGGCAATGAAAACTTGGATGGTGGTATAACCGAAAGCATGAGTCGACCTGGATTTAAGAAAGATATATGCGCTGCAAGAACTCCAATAGGAAGACAAAGTGTTGGTAGTATAACCAACCAACCAGAAACATGATCAATCAGGATTTATGATAGATCACAACAATGAAGGTGGAAATAACCAGAAAAAATATGATCAACCTGGACTTAAGGAATATCACAACAATGAAGCTGGAAAATATGATCAACATGGACATAATGAAGATCACATCATTAAAGGTGGAAGTAACCGAAGGAAAATTGATCTACCTGGATATAAGGATGATCACAAGCACTACAAGAAATTAAAATAGTAGTAGCTCAGATGGTGGATTTAACCAGGAAGATGAATCAAGAAGACTTAAAGACCTGCGTCGCAGCGATTATGATTAAGGGGGAATATTGGTTTATCTCAATCTCATAAGTCAAACAAGAAAGTCAAACCAGAAAGTCAGAAACAAAAGTCAACATAAGTGGTTACAAGCAGTTACAGAAACGGTTATGTTGACAGTTACAAACAAAGAGACACACATGTTGGACGAAATGAACCAACACGACGTTTCACTTGTACCATTTCACTATGTATATATACTTAGAAACTTATGTATGAACAGAATGTATGACAGATTTATAGAAATAAAGTTTATTTCATTGTTTTGATATATCTTGATTTTAGATCCATAGAAAAACGGGCCAACAAAAGATGATAAGCGTCTATAAAATAATACATTTGACATTCACTTGTTATCGCTCTTTTAGGATGAAAGTAAATAAATTTCGCCAACATCGTGTTCATTAGATCATCGATCAAATAATAAGAATACATATTGTGGTCATTATATCACGAATTCCATACAAACAGAGTTATCTATCTACAATTAGCAACTTACCAATATAAATTTTATTATCAACGCAATAATTATGAAATTATCATAGCTGAGGGTGGCCAAGTGTCATTTTATAACCCAAAGGGGCACTTGACCACATATATAGTAGGCCAAGTGGAACTATATCACCTTTGCAATTGCTCTTTTACAATTGCAAGGTTTTTACTTTACACTTGAACTTTGGTTTATACATATACATGATATAGTACAAACAGCAGCAACTGAAGCATGGTAGAGACTGCAATGCATCATTTACAGCCCGATGCATCAAAGTTTGGAAACTGGATGAACTTTATGGTCAAAGGGGCAATAGTGAGAGGAGAATTCACATCCACAATAGATGGTTTCAAATATGGGATGTCGCCAGTTTTTGTGAGTTCTAATGGAACTCCATTCAAAAGCATTGTTTTGCTTCTGAGATCACCTCCTTGTGGTGTCAAGTGGTACTCCTCTCGTGCTAACTCTTCGTTGGTTGACTTTGACCCTATCCATGAAAACATAGACTTCATCCTTTGAATGAAGGACAATTTTTTGTCTTTTATAGGATGCAAATTCATGTTCAGGATGTTGTGAACTTTGAGTTCGAATTCTGTTTGGTTGCTCAGGTTAATTAGAAGCAATGTTATGCCCGCCTGAGAACAAGAAAACATGGTATGAGTGGCAAATACTCTATCTTGTGGCAAAAGTTAAAAAACCTATGAAGTAGGATAAAATTAACTATGATTAGTTACAACATTCTTTTTATGTCCTTTGATGGGGGGAAATTATTGTTATTATTACTTTTAGGCATGTGGATAATGGTCAAATACTTTTGTTAGCGTGTGTGTTTCGTCATATTTTATACTCAAATTTTCAAACACCTACTAACTACAAAAAGTGATGGCCCGACTAACACTCACTAGCTAGCCCGACCCTGGTTCTGTTACCAGCTCTATCCTTCTACCACCATCTCATCTGAACTCTGAAGAAATGCCTAGATTTCCACTTTCATTGTCAAAACATTGCAATTTTCATGGGACACATGATGGAATACCACACACTAAATTCACTAGTTTTTTCTCTAGGTATTCTTAGACTATGTGACCTTTTTATTTAAAACAACCTTCTAGTACGTTTCACATTTATTATCAATATCTTCCCCTTCTTCAAACAGAATGATCGTCTTTCAACACGTTCAGTCCCAATTATCATCTCTTAAGAAGCTATGTGACCTTTCCAAAAATACATATGATGGCCTTGTTTTCTCTTTACACGACGTTAGCTCTTAAACCATGTGACTTTTCCAAAAAAAAATAGATCCGCCTTGAGCATTTACTGCCCTTGTTTACGATTGTCTTACTCGATCTTTCCTATGTTAGAAAACCTTCTAAAAGTAGAAATATATCATTTCACTAGTACTAGACCATTTTACGAACACGTTGCTAATGCTGCCCATTTTACGAACACGTTGCTAATGCTGCTATTAGGTCGTATGGCTGAAACACCCAAAACAATATCAAGGGAAATACTAAATATATGAATTCAGAAACATGAAAGGAAAATAAACTTACTTTTCCTTTTGAACAATGTGCATAAGTGCGCAAATGTGGACCACAACTTCTCCTTTCTACCGACAGAACTCCTGTTCCCATAAGCTGATGCCAGAGAAGTGCACTGCAAAATATTTAATGCAACATGTTAATCATATGCCATAGCATAATTATATTTTTATATAGAACTAAACGGATGAGCCTTTTTTAAGATAGAAGTCATTTGTTTTTCAGATGTTTTATGTCTTCATCTGCAAACCATGTATGCAGAAGAAGAGATACATCTAAAGTCTTTATATGCAAGGAAGAAAACCGTTTTTTTTTTTTTTTTGCGCTTTTGAAAGAAAATAATGAAAGAGAAATAGACAGGGTTTGTGTTGAAGAAGTGAGAAGAAGTGAAAGTTTATGTCTACAAAAAACAAACAAAAACCTCTGCGCCCGCAGACAAAAGAAGTGAAAAGAGGGAAAAGGTGTTTCTTCCAAAAAAACAAATGACACCTGTCACCTATAATAATCTGGGTTCGGCAGGAATGTTGTTTTGTTGAGAAGACCATAATTTCCACCAATTAAACTTTGTCTGCAATATACTTGAGTGTGGTACTTAGCTGCCATTGCAAGCTGATCCAAGTACCTATATTACAGATATTCCATTCATAAAACATATAAGCAAAAGAACATTTTATATATGTATTTCTCAAAAATGAATAATAATTGATTACCAGAAGCTATTTACAAAGGTGTCTGAAACATGAAGGCCTCCACTGTTGTATGCTCCACCAGATTCTCCGACCCAAGAGGATGCCCACGGACCATTTGTTTGAATGGTTTGCCGGAGATCACCAAACGTGATGGACGCCCTACTCAAGAAATGCGGATCTAAAATCTTTTTCACTAGATTCGGATCCATGCCTGAATGAAGATAACTTAGTCATGATCTTCACAAGATTTGATGTTGGAACTAGTTTACTAGGAGTGCCAAGAGTGTTTAAGAATATATAGCACTTCATTTGGTAATTAAATATATTCATTTTGGGGTCCCATCGCATGTGTATAAGAATATAATAGAGAACCTACGTAGCGTTTGGTATGTTGTAATCAAAGTGGGAATAGAAAAGGTTATTACGGTGGAATAAAAAAATCTTGTTTGTTTACACATTTACAATGTAATGATTCATTGCAAGGAATTGTTAAACTATTAGTATTATTATTATTATTTGGCCCATTGTATATTAGGCCCGTTATATATCCTATATAATCTTGATGTACCAAACATTATTATTCATTCAATATACACAAACTTAAATGGAATCAAAGCCTAACCTTCGATCCATTAAACCCTAATTTTTTTTTTTTTCGTTTTTCTTGTCGATCAAAGATTTGTCGACGGTTCCGTTTGTTTGTCGACCAAGAGTTGTCGACCTTTGTGTTTCTGCTTATCAATTAAAGTTTCTCGACCAACAGTTAGCGATTAAAGATTCTGTTAGCCCAAAGTTGTTGACCACTATTTTGTTTGTTTGTTGACCAAGTTTGCTATTGTCGGAAGTTTGTTTGTTTACTGAGTTTCGTCCAAACCAATAACCGATTACTAAACAAGATTTTGTTTGTTTGTTTATTGAGTTTCGTCTAAACCAATTACTAAACGTTTACACCTCAACCGATTTTGTTTGTTTGTCGGCAGTTTGTTTGTCCACAGTTTGCTATTGGATTTTACCTATCTATTTACCTTTAACCCTAACACATCATCATGACTACTGATCCCCTTCCTCCCCCATCGGTTCTTACGTTATCGGATAAACTTATGGCCATGAATCACCTAACCACATTTGTTCCCATCAAACTTGATGTTGATGAGATGAATTACTCCTCATTGGTGTATTATTTTTCTCATCTATGTCATGGCTATGGCATCTTGGATCATCTTGTTGATCTACCCGCGTCATCCTCTTCTACACCTCCTCCACCCCCGACTAAGGATGCGGAATGGCTCAAGGTTGATTTCATTATTAGGTCTTGGATCTCTTCTACACTTGCCTCGAATCTTCAAAAACGGTTGGTTTTTCTTAACCCTAAATCTGCTAAAGAGGCGTTGTGTGTCATTGAGGGGATTTTTCAAGACAATAAACGCCCTCGAGCTATGGCTTTGAAGGCGGAGTTACGTAATTTAAAGCTTGGGGACTTGACAATTGATGCGTACTTTCAGAAAATTGAATCAATTGCATTGGTTTTGAATGGTCTTGGTTCTCTTAGTAATGACGATATTGTTACGTTTGCACTTGAAGGCTTACCCAACACGTATGATGTGATTTCAACCGTTATTGCTAGTCGGGAACCCTTTCCCGATCTCAAGACGGTTCGTTCTTTGTTGACCACGCAAGAGATGCGGATGAAGTCTAAAGTTCAAGACCCGATTGTGGATGCTACATCAGCTTCTCCTATGGTATTATTGGCAAATAGCAACACTCGTCGTCCGTCTAATCCATTGGAAAAAGTAAACAAACCTTGTTTTTTGTTCGCTAAAGGTCATTGTCGTTTTGGTGAGGCGTGTCGGTATCTTCACAATGGCGTTCATGGTAAGTCTACATTACTTCCTCGCAGTTCCGGCTCTGTGGATATGGATACCTTGCAAAAATTATTGGCTAAATTGGGTTTTACTACTTCACCAAATTCCACTTCTGCTACAGCTCCTGTTATGTACCATGCCACGGCCCACCTGCCTCAATATTAGCCGGCCCACTTTATGCCTCAACAGGCCCAATATTGGCCGGCCCAGTATTTCCTTGGGGGTCCAATTATTTGACAGGTTCGTTCGCTGCCAGTCCAGCTATGACAACTGGCAATTAGGGAGCCCATTTTAGGTAACCGCATTACGCTAAGTTAAACCGAGTATTTGCCTTTAGAACTATTTTTATTGACCATGACTTGTTTTGATATCGATTATTGGTTTTTATGATTTATTTTATTATCGTATGAGTCGTCGTGTGAGTTTTAGCTCTTTTCGTTAGGCACTATGTGATTCGGCACAATAAAATCCTATAACAAGAAATAACGTAATTTTTAAACCGTAACTCGAAACTTGGCAAATAAATAGTCAAAACTCGTGGAAAAACGTAAATAAAAGCGATAGAAAGTCGAAGGAACGTCGTGGGACACTCGTAGGTCAATATATGAGCTCGGGAATGGGAAAACGTGATAGTTTGGGAAAATAGCGGGTTTGGCCGCTCCCTTTTGGTGAAGCCGGCGCCCCTCCCCTCCCTCTCATTTTTATTTTGGTCCTCCATCCCAAATAGATATACCCTCATCCCACCCTTATTTCATCCTTTCATTTCTCTCTCTAAAACACACACACACCCTTTCTCTCTCTACTCTCTCTCTCCTACAATCAAAACCCTAACCCTAAAAATTAAACCACCACCGCCGCCCCCTATTCCGGCCATTTTCCGGCGAGTGACATTACACCACCACCACCATTTGATAGATGTCTCTTTTCTCTTTCCATCCATATATGGCACGCCTATAGAAGCCTTCATTAACACCTCCAAATCTTGCAAAAACTATTCGTGATTCTAGGGTTTTCAAGTAACTTTGTAGATCAGGTTTAGAAAAGGTAAAAGTAACATGGGTGTGATATGTTTGAGCCATGAGAAGCCTCGTATGGACCATTTATGGCTCGTAGTGGCTCGACCATGGTGGGTTTTGATGAAACATGGGTCTAAAACTAATTTACAACTAATAAAACATGTAACTAGTGATTTGGTATCGTGTGTTGTATCATTTTATTGTGTTTTTGCATTTTTATTATTGTTTCATGATATTGGTTTAGATTAGTTGATGGGTTTGATGATAGGATGTTGTTTGGAGGTTGATTGATTGTGTTTGGTTGTTGGAGAAGCCATTTGGGGATGTTTGGATGGAGAAGCTAGGTGGAACGAGCCACTAGGGGCTCGTTCATGGTGTTTTGATTGCGTACGTGACCCACATGGACCAAGGGTCCGGGTCGGGTTGTTGTGGTATCTTGTTGGTAGTTTCTGTTGGTGTTTGGATGAGACGCGTGGAGCGAAAAAGCTTCTAGAGCTTGTTTGGTTCACGTGGTCTTAACCGGGACCGTGTCATGACCATTAGGGTCATAACATTGGTTTCGGGTATATTTGGTAGTTTGTTTGGATGGTGAGATTGATATGGGTTGATTGGAGATGGATTTGAGGTATTGTGATTATTTACTTGGACTTATATTATAAATTGTCAACTTTGAGCAACGTCGGTGTTACTTTGACTTTTTAGTCATAGTTGACCCCGACAACGCCGTAACATGGACTTTAGTATATATTGGACTATAGATTGAGTAAAAGCCGAAGTCATGACTCGTGCTTGTGAACTCGAAACGAATAACAATTTGAAACCAATATATATATATATATATATATATATATATATATATATATATATATATATATATATATATATATATATATATATATATATATATATATATATATATATATATATATATATATTCTATCCGCAAATTCATCCGATACACACGGTTAGTACCATTCCATGATCAGTGGAACCCGAATATCATAAAAAGTCGACCAAATGGGTTATTCACCACCATAAAAACGATCACCGGGTTGTTCATGATCGCTAACAAACAACCAGATACACAAGCAGATAGTGTATCACTGATACAAGATTAACAACAACAAATCTGGTTTAAACAACCCACATCCGTGCCCATTCTGTACCGTCAAACAACCAGATCATAGGTCATTATTGACGATAAAACCCACATTTGTGCTCGTTCTGTACCGTGACATAGATCAAAGGTCGTTTACCCATATACCGGTGCGAAAGCTCACCGGAGAGAAGAGCATAAAACGATGGTAGCCATGAACTCCGACGAGGAAAGCATATTACAGTGACACAAAACGATCTAAACCACAATTAAACCAATCACAAGCTAGTTGAAATCCTATGACCCAACACAAACTACAACCTCGATGCGAACCATATCAACAAGTGTGTGTGTGTGTGTGTGTGTGTGTGAAAATGTTAATAAAACTATGAAACATAAATAATAAATGGTTTTATATACCAAAACCCTCTTGTTATTCACTATTTTAAATGGGAATTAACGACCAAAAACGAAAAGGTATTCTAATTAATGAGTATTTAATGTTTCGAGAGCACGTTTATAGAAATGTGCCATTTATGAGCATTTAATACCATTTTCAAGTATTTAATTCTATTTACGTCTTGTGCATGGGTTACGGTTGACCTAACATTAATAGCGTCGATCCACGTGGATAGCGGACTTATTAGGTTGACGAATCTAATAAGAGTCTGTTAGGTACGTAGGATAACGTTATTAATGGGTGAATTATCCTTATGACTCGTTAGGATGCGACCGGTTTATGGGATAATAAGCAACACGAATAAATGATTGAGTTTATCGAGTTGACGAATTCGATAAGGTCCAACTATTTATTCCGAAACTTATTGGACTATGGAGCTTATCGCTTAGACATTTCATTGTGTTGCATTGAGCCACATTGTTGTTATTTGAGTGCATTCATGATATCATGTTGAGTCGATACACATACAAGACGATACCAAACGCTAGGACTAAACGGTGAAACAAGATATTTTTGGAGATAAAGAAAAGGAATACATTGGGGTAGATAACGTTGATTTTGGAAATATATATATTAAAAATCGGTTTATTGTGCCGAGTCGAGAGTCTTGAGCCGTGTTAATTTGTTATCTTCGTTGCTAGTGTTTGTTTGTCGTTGCTTGCTTGAAAGTGAGTTTCATAGCCCCACTTTTATCTATGTTTTAACTAATTTGGGTGAGAAATCATGCTACTCTTTTGGACCTTTTAAACTATTTTGATTTGCTTATGTGCTCGATTGCTTAGATAGATATGTGGTAGTTGTTGCCTTAGTCTAGGGTAGCAATCATAATTGCTATAACACTTGCCTAGCTAAGTATAGACTTCACCTCGACCTAGTCGGGGTAGCATTTGTTCTAGACCTTGCTACTCATCGAATGGCTAGAGTCGCGTAGGCCCTACTATGACGCTCGGATATGTTATTGATAGTATTGTTGATTGTGATATTGGTATGTGATTGGTATGATATTGTGTATCTATCTTAGGTCTCGTGATAGCAAATAAACTCCTGTCCACTATTGAATTTGAATTTAAACCTATGAACTTACTAGCGTTAATGACCTTTTATGTTTTTCTGAATTTAAGTGATGTTTGGAATGCTTGTTCTCGTGGAAGCTTAGCAAGGACGCATGGTTGAAGGATCATACTTAAACTCGATAATATTATGGACCTATTTTATAAATTATGTCATCCTTACATTTAACTATTTTGGGATGATTGTATTGGATAATTAAATTTGGGATTGGTTTTGAGTTATAAATGACTATCTTGTTTGCTATACTTGTGTGACGTACCAATTCATGTAACGCCCCGAAAACTTGATTAAGTCTTCCGATGTACCGAGATTTGGGGGTGTTACACCAACACCCAGGGTTCAATACATGCCAGGTTTGTTTGTTGCAGGTTCACCAAATCCAGGGTTCAACCTTTCCCGGTTCACGTTACGGTTCACCCTCGCCAGGGTTCACCAAACAGTTCACACCAAAGAGGAGTTCAATATTGTGCAGGTTCACAACAGCACAGGGTTTCTCTGGGCCACAACCGCAGCGGTTTCAATCGGTTCACAAAGAAGCAGTGTTTGGTACAATGACCTTTAACCCGGTCAACTTCGCGTTGGGTTCACAAGCTTCAAGTCGGCGACTCTCTGTCAGCGATGCTTTTGCTACCAACACTCTTCAGGGACCCGTCACGGCAATTGGAATATGGATACAGTACGAGCTCTCATCTTAATGATTTTGTGCATTGTCTTAGCGATATTCTTAATGAGTGCATTTATCCGTCTGCATCGCGGTTGGTGATGGGCGTTTTGTTGGGATATAAAGACAAAGCTTCAAGAAAGTCAAAGTGTTGAAGAAAGTCAAAGTGAAAGTCAATCATCAACATCAAAGTATGCAGCTAAAGAACTGCTATATCGTTTATGGAAAGCTTTGTAATTCTAGAATATTCTTAGTTTAGTTTAGTATTACTTGTCGTACAAGGATTATAAGTGTAAACCGACTAGGGTGTTTCTTATGCCTATAAAAGGACCCCTACATTGGCATTAGAGGTACGACTGACATACGCAATATTAGAGAATATTAGAGTATATTAGAGTTTACCAAGTTCGATATTTAGAGTTATTAGGGTTGTTAGTGAATCTGTGTATCAAGCAGGTTCAAAGTATTAATAAAATAGTTGAAGTTTAAAGTTATTCTTCTTAGCTTTATTGAAGTAGTTTCCGCATACTTAGTAAAGTAATTCAGTGTTTCATTGTTAGTAACTTAGGATTTATCCGAGGTTGCTAAGCCCTTACAAGATACATAGTTAGTTTGGTCAGAGTATATCGATCCAACAGTTTTATTCCCGTTACCAACTCCGGTCATAGTATCTTGTCTACACCGTTTCGTCCTCTTCGTTTAAATAATGTTTTAATTACACCACATATCGTAAAAAATCTTATTTCTGTACGTCAATTTGTTCGTGATAATTATTGCACTGTTGAATTTGATCCCTTTGTTTTTCGTGAAGGAATTCATAACTCGACGGTACTCTCCGCTTGTGATAGCACGGTGATCTTTACCCTATTACGAAGCCTTCTCCAATTCTCGCTTATCTTACCAACAAGATATCGTGGCATCAACGACTGGACATCCGTGAAGTGAAGTGTTGCGGCGTCTTGTGTCTAGTGATTTTATTTCTTGTAATAAAGAAAGCTTCCCTGCTTCGCTATGCTCGTCGACTGTAAACACGTGAAGCTTCCGTTTGTTAGTTCGCTCTAGTTACATACTTTTGTTTTGACATTGTTCACTCGGATTTGTGGACCTCCCAATTCCGAGTCTTTCTAGTTTCAAGTATTATGTTTTGTTTCTTCAGTATTCTCAGTATGTGTGGGTTTATCCATTAATGAATAAATCTATGTTTTGTCTAAATTTCAGTTGTTTCGTTGTTATGTTCGTACTTTTTTAAGTGTGAAATTAAATCGTTTCAGTGTGATCATGGTGGTGAGTTTGATAATACCGCCTTTCATAAATTATTTTCAACCCATGGAATTCAGTTTAGATTTTCATGCCCCCACACCTCTCAACAAAATGGAAAATCTGAACAAATGATTCGTACCATCAATAACCTTATTCGTACTTATTGTTTCAAGCACATTTACCACCCAACTATTGGATCAAGCTCTTAATATGGTCGCTTATTTATTGAATATCCTACCTTACCGTGCCATTAACAATGACATACCCTTTACCCGCCTTTTGGTGCTAAACCCGATTATAGTGTCCTTCGTGTTTTGGATGCCTTTGTTACCCACATATTGATACCAACCATAAATTAGGACCTCGCTACACCGCCATATTTTTTGGACATCTTGCCAATCATTTTGGCTATCGTTGTCTTGATCTAAATACCAACAAAATTATTATCTCTCGTCATGTTACCTTTGATGAAATGGTTTTTCCGTTTCAAACCCATCCGTCCAAACCCACCCCCTCCTATGATTTTTTTGGAAGATTCTTCCAATCTCATTTCCACCATTATCAACACCACCCCAATTGGTCCTACTTTAAACCCGATTCCTATACCACCAGTTGACATACCTACACCTCACGAACCAGTCAACATACCTACCTCTCTTACACAAACGCCAACTGCCCTCACGCACCTGTCCCTGACCCACCAACGCCACCACCTGTTGTATTTATTCATCCCATGGTCACACGTTCTCGCGTCGGGACTACTCGTCCTAATCCTAAGTATGCTTGTCATGTGTCTACTGTTTCTCCTTCCCCTAGGTCGTATAAGGATGCTCTTGATGATCCAAATTGGCGAAATGCTATGTTTGATGAATATAATGCGCTTATTAAGAATAAAACTTGGACTTGTGTACCTCGTTTTGCGGGTGTCAATGTTGTTAGGTGTATGTAGTTATTTCGTCATAAGTATTTGGTTGATGGCACTCTTAGTCGGTACAAGGCACGTCTTGTTGCCAATGGTAGCACACAGGTGGAGGGAGTAGATGTTGATGAGACCTTTAGTCCCATTGTTAAGCGGGCATCATTCGGACCGTTTTAGTTTAGCTATTTCTCGACATTGGCACATTCATCGCCTTTATGTCAAGAATGCATTTTGCATGGTGATTTGCCGGGATCCCGAGCATCTACAACGTCTCTCTTTATGGTCTTACCCAGCGCCTCGGGCATGGTTTCGCGGTTTGTCGCGATATTCTTCTTGTTGGGTTTACTTGAGTCGATGTGATTCTTCTTTATTTATTTACCGAAGCGGTGATGATAATCGCTTTTCTACTATATGTGGATGATATTGTGCTTATTGCTTCCTCCGATAGTTTATTACAGACGGATTATTGCTTCTTTGCATAAGGAGTTCTCTATGATGATTTGGGTGCTCTTAATTATTTTTGGGTGTGTCGATTCGTGACTCTTCCGGGATGTTTTGTCACGGTAAGTATGCTATGGAGATTTTGGAGCGTGCACATATGGTTGGTTGTAACCCTTCTCGGACTCTACCGAGCCGAGTCTAAGTCAGCGATGATCGTGATCCGGTTTCGATCCCACGTTATATCGGAGTCTTGCGTGTTCTCTTGAATATCTCACTTTCACTAGACCCGATATTACTTAAGTCAGGCAACAGTTTGTTTGATATGCATGATCCTCGAGCCTCATTTCAACGCTTCCTGCGGATATTACGGTGTGTTCGTGGACTTCGCTTATGGTTTACACTTATTTTCTTCTACCACCGAGTCCTTGGTTGCTTATTCTGGATGTCGATTAGTCGGGTCAGCCTCACCACTCACGGCCTCACATCAAAGTTATTGTGTTTTCTTGGCAACAACTTACTTTCATGGTCCTCTAAACATCGACCAACGATTTCTCGCTCAAAGTCGAGGTGAGTATCGGGTGTTGCTAATGTTGTTTCGAGACATGTTGGCTTGAATTTACTACGTGAACTTCATACACCATTGTCATCCGCTACTATTGTTTATTGTGATAATGCGAGTCTGATGTACTTGTCATCTAACCCTGCTCAAAGATCGTCAAGACTAAGCATATCGAGATTGATATTCATTTTGTTCATGATTTGGTTCACTTGGTCAAGTTCGAGTTTTGCATGTTCCTTCTGGTTTCAAGATGCTCAAGATGTCGATATTTTACCTGTGGGTTACCATTTGTTTACTGAGTTTCGTGACAGCTTGAGTGTTCGGTCTCCTCCCGCTCAAACTGCGGGGGAGTGTTAGACTATTAGTATTATTATTATTATTTGGTCCATTGTATATTAGGCCCGTTATATATCCTATATAATCTTGATGTACCAAACATTATTATTCATTCAATATACACAAACTTACAAGAATGACACCAAAAACTATTATTTTCATTCCTTAAGGGTCCCCTCCTTTTTTTTCATTACATCTTGTAATGGAATGAAAATTACTTAAAAGTCTATCATTAACTAACCACATTAAATAAACTTGTTATCATCAATGGCCATCTTAGTTTTTTTCTTATCGATTCCATTACGTCCTATCTTACCAACCAAACATGATTAATAACGTTAATGAATCATTACATTGCGTCATTCATTCCATTACATTATTTATTCCATTCATTTGATATTCTATTCCGTCCTACCAAACGAACCCCTAGTGTTTTGGAGTTGATTACGCAAGTATTAATTATTCATAATTACATATTTACATAATCAATTGTAACCAACAGGCTCTATCATATGTTGTTTGGATTAGCGTACGCTGTTTGAAGTTATAATAACTAGATAACAAAAATCAGATTTTCTATGTGTTTGACTGATTTAGATTATTAAGGATCTGATAGATAAAAGAGTCATGAAAGATAATTAATCCATATAAAATCAGATTTGATGCTATAATTAAGTGAACAATTATATCAACACCTTTAATAATCACAATCAAATTTTATTTATCCGGAGCTCAAAAACGTGTCATTGTAGATTCAAGTCACAATATTTAGATAAGCAGTTAAAGAACACAAAGCCAAACACATCCTAACTATCACATTAGTAAGATTTAGCACTAACCTGGTCCCAGATTATACAAATGGAGTGTCATGACATCAACAATTTTTGAGCCCGAAACCTTAAGAAGCTTTGCAAACCACTCTTTGTCAAAGAACCCTCCCGGAGCAACAAGCAAGGGTTTCGGCCGGATCTCCCTGTATAGATTGTCAATTATACCCCTAAGTTCAATCAAATCACTCCCATACTGATCAGCATGAACCATAGCACCAATGCCGTTGCCACTCAATTCATTACCTGCCACGTTAAAGGAGAAAATACTAACCATAATAGGCATCATGTACAAAAATTTTGAATGATTTCAAATAATCAAATAAATGAAGTTATTACCAAATTCCCATGAATGGATCTGATAACCCTTGGATACAGTATACGTTATAAAATCACGGGTATTGCTGGAATTCCACTTTCCTCCCCAAACTCCCTTATTGATATGATGTCTTCCATAGAGTGCATTCAAACCGAAGGTGACAAGTGATCTACAATGAAGTCCATTATCAAATATGTAAGAACTAGATGTGGGAAGATGGAAGGGTCAGATAACAGTTCAAAAAGATTGTTCGGTTTAAAAATTATCATTCTATAACATGGGTCAAAATGGGTCAGGTAATGTTTGATTCACCCATTTGGGACTTAAATCTACAAACGTGTCACTGGGGAGACTTTTAATCATTTTGACTTTGACCCATTTGACCCATTCGCATATTTAATACTCCGATTATAGTTTATTTCTTCTCTAAGAGATATAATACAACCCAGATAAAAACTTACCCTGTTTTAGCAAAAAGTGATTCAGTTCATCCCACCTCTCCGAATGAAGACACCCCTTCGTAAATCCGAACAATCCGCCCTTCATTTTTAAAAAAGGGTGACAAGGACCCGCGAAACCACCGACATTATACACCACTTGGTCTTGTAATGAACCTCCAACTCGTATTCTAAGATGTTCGAATGCTGTTTAAATCATCAAAAAAATAAGTGAGCAAACGCCAAACATTTTATCAAAAAACGTGCAATCTTAACTCATTAAAACAAACCTTGAACTGCCTTGGTCAGAATCGGATTAGATAAATCCTGCATAACAGAAATTTCACCATAAATTTTCAAATTTTTTCTAACTTTATAGTTTAAATTCAACCTATTTGGTAAGGTTTCTAATCCATACCAAATATAGAGCCGATGCTGATCCCCACGGGCAATGGTTATAGTTACACTTATCATCAGGCCACCAATCGATAGTAGCACAAATATAATTTGCATCCGTATGAGATATTGGTAAAGTCCCATTAATCACAAGTTCTGACTCTTGAACATATTGTGCCAATATTCCAGAGATTGTTGCCAGGAATAGAATCAACAACGCACCAAACTCCATCTACTATACTATTCAAATCTAAACTTTGACCTCTTAGCTCAGCCTAGTTTGAGAATCAAGAGCCAAAATAAAAAGTTAAGGTTTTGGTCTATTCTCGATGGATTAGTACACTAAATTACATATACTTCCTAGTAAATGAACAGCCAAAAGTCAAATAAGCAACTACAAGACACAGCAATTAACACACTTGGGTCAATCTTGATGTGAGAATCTTGCATCAACCGACACGAAGAAAATCAAATATCTTTTAAGTGTACAACCTTAGCTTACTTTAAAGAAAGTTCTCATCGAAATGCTACCTCGGGTTAGGCTCCTAAGTTACGGGTCGAATCAAGAGTCATTCAGGTCGACAACAATACCATAAGTGGCCCACGATTTTCTTGCAGACCACACTTTTCTTAATTCTTTTCACATTTCCAACAAAAATCCCAAGAGTATAATTCAAGCAACCCAAAACATTATTCTTAACTTGAACTAAGCAAATATTCACTAAAAACCACAAATCAGATCCCAATGCATCATATAATCATATAACTTATCCAAACAACAAACATCAAAGAGAACATAATCTAACAAATCCCATGAACACATCAACTAAAATAAGCTAACCTCAAAAAAAGTTACTTACAAATAAGTCCCAGTGAAGCAGAAGAAGCCGCTGAATCTTGTTGGATTTAACTGACACTAGTTTCAAACTTTTGAACTACTTTTTGAGATTAGGAGGTGGTATATATGACTAATGAGCTGTTTGTCAGTCCATTTCACATGTTTTCAAAGTTGGGTGATAAATCTTTAATGTGTGTTTTTTAGTGCAGTAGTAGAAAAAACAAGGAGAGCGAATTCTTACTGAGGCTTGTGCAACATTAGCATGCAGTAAACTGTAGTCAAAATTAAAATATCTATACACTTTTTCATACCATATTTTATCAACCAAACATAAACAATCGAGATACAATGATTAAAAAACTAAAAGTATAGGTGAGTGGGTATTATTGTAGACCTACTACTATCCTATTCCAACCAAATCAAGAATTTAACCAACTTGCATTATTATGTTAGGTAATGTGTGATCTAGTCACTGCTTTTCCACATTTAGTAACACTAATTATACACAGAAGTGTTTGGGATTGTTTAAATTCCTATTTAAGTTAGTATTATTTGCACATTTGCACATTATATATTAAGTTCATTGTTTTAAAAGGTGCGCAAATGTCTCGTAAAAGCGTGAACCTTGGCTATGGCGTTATGCTACGCTTTATGTTACGCTTTTTTTAAAATCGATATATATGAAATATGATATAATATATAAATATTTTCATATTTTATGCCGTTTTATACCACGTTTTATAAATGTAAAAGTTTCACCTTAACCGCTAAAACATAAAGCTTGGTCATATCATCACGTCAGGTCTAACGCTATTTATAACTTTAGTTGATTATGTATGCAAGAAGTTCAAATAACAAAGTAACATTTAATTATCTTTTAAGTTAGAGTTAACTAAAAGAGATAGTTCATCACATGGAAGTACTTCCATTTATATTATATATTTTAATATGAGTAATTTCAAAGATTTATTAAAAGGAATAGTGATCGTTTGAGTACAAAATTAACATCTCTTACCAAAATTCATTACGTGAACGGATGACTCCATTGGAGATGTCTGACAGCTATTCACATTTATTATTAAAGATGCGATGATAGGTGATGATTTTTCCCAAATATTCTTTTTTGTCTTATTATTAATAATGTAAAAGGTCACTATACTAATTTTTAACCTCATACATACATGGATTATTAAATAAGATTTCTTCATAAAGGTTTATAAATTTTTTTCTACTTACAGTTATAACGCACGTGCAAGTGCGAGTTTTCACATAAATTTTTCATTATGTATGAGTAATGATTAATATGTTGTATATATTTTTATGGACGAAGGATTTTTGTCTTTGTTTAAATTGAAAAGTATTGATGTTGATATTGTTTAAATTTAACTTTTGATATCATGTTTATTTTCACGAAATAACTATCGAAAAATACAATTTTGGATTCCTTATTTAATCTTTAAAGAGATTGCATGCGTCGTTACTATATGTACAATCTTGTGTATTTATTTTCATCTTATAGTAGCTTGCGGGATCGTGCTTTCATTTTCATATTTATATTCATGTTAATAATAATTGTAATTGTTTTTAATTATTAAACCCATGTACGCGGCTTAAACTTATAAAGAGGAAACACGAGCTGTTATTTGAATGCGTATATTAACAAAAATACTTTTCTAGATATCCTTACTTAGTCTCATAAAGACGAATAACATGAGTCGTTTGTATATATAGAATCCCGAGTATTCATTTATATATCACGGTATTTCGTACTTTCATTTTGTTATTTATAACTACTTGCATTTACATTAAACTAAGAGTAAATTGCAAAAATCGTTCTTGTGGTTCGGTCAAATTGCACGTTTCGTTCTTGTGGTTCATTAAGTACAAAATCGTCCGGATTTTCTATCATTACGTGCACTTTTGGTCCCCATTACTAATCTGCGTTAAGTGAGTTTCATTAATAGTTACGTTAGCCCTTTTGGCTAACTATTCATCAGTACTGGCCCTTTAACCGCTCTGCATACCATTCCTTTAACCTAACGACCATCTATAATTTAAAATTTTCGTTCGTTTTCATATGTTTTATCCGTTTTCGTCTGTTTTAATAAGTTTTTCCGTTTTCAACCGTTTTTTGTCTGTTTTTATCCATTTTTTTACGTTTTGTCCAATTTTCTTACGTTTTTGTCTGTTTTTCTTACATTTTGTCCGTTTTTCTTACTTTTTGCCCGTTTTTCTTACATTTTTGTCGTATTTCGACATATAGAAAAAAAATCAAAAAAAAAAATTCTAAAGATTTCAAAAAAGAAAATATCATTTTTTTTAATTTTGAATTTTTTTTTTCAAAATTTTCAATATGTCGAAATACTTTTTTTCAAAAAAGTATTTTGGAATTTTTTTTTTCCAAAATTTTTTTTCGAATTTTTTTTCCAAAAATTCTTTTTTCAAATTTTTTTTCAAAATTCTTTTCCAAAATGAAAGTGAAGTGAAAAGTGCAGGTCAGAGGGGTTTAGCCAGTGGCTGAGTACTCTAAGCCGACGGCTAAGTGCATCAGAATGTTTTGTAGGTTTTTGCAAACTTCGAAAAATCATATCTTCTAAAATAAGTCGTTATGGGTCGTGTCACCCAGCGTTTCGAAGAGAATTGAGTCTAGTTTTATTTAAAAAAATAGTCTCAATGGTTAGTTTGTTATAGAATTTTGTCAATTGGTTAAAGATTAACAGAAGTTTCATTTTAGTCAAGTATTTTTCACGTAAAGTTTTAATTTTTGGTCAAAACGGGCACGGGGCGTAACAATCTGGTGGTTTCGGGCGTAACTTTTCTATTGATGAACAACGTTGTTTATTGATGACCAACTATTTTTATTGATAAGCAATTTTTTTTATTGATGAACAACACTTTCTTTTGATGACCAACTCTTTTTATTAATGAATAACGATATGACGAACAACTCATTTTATTGATAAACAACGTTTTTTATTGATGAACATCGCGTATTATTAATTGAACAACTCTTTTCATTGATAAACGACTATTTTTATTGATGATCAAACCTTTTTATTGATGAGCAACTCTCTTTATTGATGAACAACGTCTAAGGTGAATTGAACAAAAAAATTTATTGATGAACAACTTATTTATGTTATTAATAAATAACTCTTTTTATTGATGAGCAATATCTGTGATAAGTACATAATGATTAACAACTATTTTTATTGATAAATAACTTTTTTTGCTAATGAGTAACTATTTTTATTGACAACTCTTTTTATTTATGAACAACGGTTTTTATTGATAAACAACTCTTTTTCTTGATGAACAACGTTTTTTATTGATGAATAGTTTTATTGATAAAGAACTATTTTTGTTGATAAACACTCTTTTTATTGATAAACAACGCATATGATGAACAACAAATTTTATTATTGAACATCGTTTTTTATTGATGAACATCGCAATACTTTTGATCATTCGTTATTCATTCAAATACTTAATCGTTACAACTATATCATACGTTCCGTCATCATTTCAATCGAATCTAACAATCACACAACTAACAATATTCATATTTCTACATTCAAATAATTAATCATAGCAAGCTCATCCACTACAATCACACAAGTAACAATATCTTCGAATGTTACTTAACCATAATAACTTCATCAACTTTATCCTAACAAAGTTCAATTCCGCACTTCTCATTCGTCTAATGCACAACGTTCCATCATCATTTCAGTTAAGTTCATTCATCATATTCACACATTCACATACAAACTACCTAACAATCACACAACTAATAATACTTTCGATTATTAGAAAATCACACCAAATTCATCAACTACAACTCCGTAAAGAATCTGCCGCATCACCACTTCCTTCTCCAACAAAAGAATATGTCGCATCATCACTTCTTTTAGTGGTTTCAATTATGTGTTGATGCGAAAGTAGATCTGGTGATTTTGGTGATAGATCTGTGTTACACCCAAAACCCGTTTCAACGTAAATTCATTAAATCGAAATAAACGGACTAAAATCAACAAAGTATTCATAACTTTCTATCACCTAATGGTGTTAGCCCATAATCTAGATAGCAAACACTAAAGAAATAATAAATGATAAACAAACGATAAACATGACTAAATCGGTATGCGAACCAAATGATTATGCTTCGTGTGGGATACGATACCTCCTCCTCTTGATCTCTGACTTATCTTCTGTTCTTCTAGTGTAAAAATGCTCCTATGGTCGTCTGGAGTTTAGAAAGTGTAGCCCTAAAACGTAATTAGGGTTCGTATTTATAGTTTTCTGTCCCAAGCGTTGATACGGTGTATTGGGGGTCAATACGCCATATTCAAGATCTCTTATTTGGGCTTCAAGAATAGAATATTCGGATATATTCGCCTGAGATAAGGGCTTCTATATGTCGTATTCCTAGAACTGAATACGTCGTATTCTTCACAAAGTTGACTTGGACTCGTTTGTCAAAGCTTCTGTTCGGATCGCTCCTAACACGTAAATGGAATGACATTTACGGGATTACATTATCTATCTTATTTAGCCAAAACACATGGACTAGTTAGGTAATATTGTAATAGTTATATTTTGTTAGGCTATAAATACCCCTCCATACTTTTATGGAGGGGTGAGACTCTTTGAGTAATTTACCTTTCATTATCAATAAACACATAGTATTTCCTCTCTCTACTTCCTCCCTCTAACTATGAAGATGGTGTTCTTCCATCTTCCCCGACCTCCCGAATCACCATTTCAACCTATATAACGATCCTACAAGTGGTATAAGGAGCCAAGGTTTTATTAATATGGTTGACTTTGTGGTGTTATCTTGTCAAAAATCGTCACCTTTTAAACTGTTTTTTAACAAGTTGTTACTGTTTTCATATTCATTTGGTTATAACAGTTTTTTTTGTGTATCCCATATGTGGTCAAAAATGTCTCATGTTCTTTATCTAGGTTTGAAATATCTGTTTTGTATCATTTTGTAGGACCTTAGATATATCAAATCTATCACACTAACACGTATTATGAAGCTTGTATGGTGACTTGATGAGATGTATGTGAAACGTATGTGTAGAGAAAGAAAGATGAAAAGAGAGAACTTTATTCCATATGAAAAACACACACTTACACACTCAAGCACACCCACCAAATGACTAGGTGTGTGCCTTTTATACATGAAACATAAAAGCCTTATGGGCTTTGGATGGGCTTTGTTTGGTTTGTGGATTGGGCTTACATTAAAACATTACAACATGACTAAACATAACATAACTAATAACCAGTTAGCTTAGCCCAATCTACGAGCCCATTGACTATTCTAATACAATATCTAATACACGTTACAAAGTTCCTAAACGTGAATGACCATCACTTTCTATCACTTTCTATTAAGGATAACAATCTTCCCCTAAAGGGTGGTCATTCAAAAGATGCTTCACTTGATTAGGTCTTTAGACTTCTTGATCTTGAACTTTGTGTGTTGACATAGAATAGTCTTGATTCTTTGTTCCTTCATGCTTTGTGATCAGATAGTGGTGTTGTCAGCCGTTTATCAACTTCTTTGGGATAGGCGTCTCCATGTTTTTCTCCACCATGCTCACACTTCTTTTGACTTTGAATTTCCAATGTTGTGAAGTTCTCTAGTCTTTATACTTTGTAGATTCTTTGACATTGATGAAGAATCATTTTTAACTTTGTGTTGCCTTTGATTTTGGTGAGAACTTTCATGTGTTGAGATGTTGGTATGAGTATGAGGAGATGTTGGTATGAGCATGAATATCTTAGTTGAAAAACACCAATCGATCACGGTGGACTTTTCTAAAAGAATTGGCCACTGCGATTGTTTTACTAATGAATGTCTTGATTCCATTCACCTTGGTTGGGCACATCAACCGTCCGAATCCCGTTGAGGGACAATTATCATTACTGTGAATAGATTCAAGTAATGACCCATGTATTTAGGACTCGATTCGTGAAAGGAATCTCCTTAGCAGGATTTCCAGCACTTACAAGTTCGAATGTCGAGGGTGTTAACAACATAGTGTGAAAACACATCTCTAATTCTTACAAAGGTTGTTCCCGAACTGAGGCCCTCAGAGGATAACACGATATACCAAGTATATCTACAATTCGTGTGAGTCGAGGTACACCAAGCATCACCTCACGATCGTAGACCGCTTTGAGACACACTAAGCGCCACCCGCAGGGAATACAAAGCGACTGCTTTGTTAGGTCGTTTGATGTTGACCCTGGCAGGAGTTTCCATTCAATCACTGAGGAACACATTTGTACATCCTCTTATAAATGTTCTCGGCATATTGCTAAGATCTGCGTAGGACTCTAGAATATATCACTTTTGTCCTTATTGTTGAACAACAAGTGATGAAATATTAAATGTTCCTAAGAGATCTTTTGATGAATCTCGTGGCTCTAGACTCGATTAGTGCGCTTTGGTTTTCTTATGCGGAGACTAGGGAGAGGGTCTCCTTCTTCAATACTAACCATCTCTAAGAGAAAGTCGATAGATTATGTAGGGTTCCTCGTGAGAATGAAACAAATCCTTTTAAAAGGAATTGAGTGGCTAGAAGGTTAAGTGCGGTGGCCACCGGGTCCATGACGCCTTTGTCTTCAATACCAAATATTCTAAGTGACAACCAAGAGTGTATGAATTGAACCCGGTTTACGCCTCTAAGGTTGATTATGGAGGGCTATTTCTTTTCACCATTTCTTTTACTTTTCTTTTTAATTCTTCAATCCCTTCTTTCTCCTTTCTCACATTACTCCTTTTTTTTCGATCATACCTAAGGACTTCTAATACTAACTATGAGTATTGTCCTTGGGTAGATCTCTCCGGATCTGTGGATCATATGACATATATCCTATCCTTGGTCACCTTATAACTCCATGACTATCATATGTTGTCATAAAACTTTTTTCTTGAAAATCTCTCAAAGTGTTTATGATTATCAAATACATTTTGTTAACACCTTGAGAGTTTTGAATTTTCATAAATGCTCCCCTTTCACATGTGCTTATATTGTTTTAACATAAATCTGCACAGTGAGAGTAGAGTTCACACTTTTTGAATTGATTGGCTCATGATAGACAATTCCCCATGAGACACGGTTAGAGTTCCATTGTCAGTTTTTAGGTGACAACTGGCTCTAATAACTAACTTGAAGTTGTAAACTCTTCTTGAAAAGAAGGTTAGACCTATGAAAGTGCATGTCTATCACGAGTTTCTCGAAATGGTGCATTTACTGACTTTGATTTCTCGTTAATTCATTGGTTCCGTCTGAGTCGAGCTCTTTTGAGATTCAAACACCGATCATTAAACATTTTTATCACATTTTAATCACGTCTTATCCCCCCTCAAAAATAGCATATGCGTGATATTTTGATATCAACGGATTAAACAACATTTTTAGAATCTTTTGGGGAGACAAACGGATTTGATTTTAGCATGAAATTGAAACATTTTGGTTTTATACTCCCCCTTTAAGAAAGCATAATCAATAAAGGGTTTTGGAGGGAGTTATCTTGAGCACAAAATATTTTGAAAGATTTTGAAAAATCTTGAAAGGTGCTCAAGATGATGATGATTTCTCACCAGTTTGAAATGTAGTGCACTGAAGCGTACACTAGATATTTCTTTTAGAAAACGAGTTTTGATTTAAAATAATCAAAAGTCATCACTTTAAGTCCGAGTTTCGTACTGAAGTATATGAAATCCATTGTGAAAGAAATTTTGAGAAACGACATGTTGTAGAAAACATTTTAAGTAACTCTCGCTCAAGCATCTGTACATGTCCGTATCATTATTGAATGACATTTCTAAAAACGTACAGAGTATCGATTATACGAGAGACATGTCTTGAGAAGAATATTTTTGGATTTTTGATTTTATATTGTTTTTGTATTTTTTTTGAAAGTTTTATATTTTTATATTTTGCTTTTGTTGGTTTTTCAAATTTTGTATTTTGTTTTTCAAAAATATTTACAGTGAATCTTTTGGAAATCATTTTCAAGAAGATTCTAGAAGACGTTCTAACTCCGCATGGGTTAGGCTTCGCATTCCAATTCGTCGAACTAAATTTTCAAACCGTTCTTTTGGAAGGGCTTTAGTAAATAGATCGACGAGTTGGTAATCTGCCTTCACGAAAAATAATTCAACAGTACCCTCTTCTACGTGCTCTTTGATGAAGTGATAGCGGACTCGGATGTGCTTAGTCTTTGAGTGATGTACAGGATTTTGTCAAAGTAAAGCCATAATCTGTGAGTTGTATCCTCATCCATAGAACTTGAGCACAATACGCAAATAGAGACACATACTCGACTTCAGCGGTTGAAAGTGTAGTACAATCTTGTTTCTTTGAAGACCAGCTTACTAACTTTTCACCCAAAAATTATGCTCCTCCTGATGTACTTTTTGTTGTAACTTGATCACCTGCGTGGTCCGCATCTGAAAATGTTATTAGTTCAAAGTTCGATTCCTTCGGATACTAAAGTCCCATGTGAATGGATGTCTTCAGTACCGAAGATCCGCTTAACCTCTTTGAGGTGAAGTTCGTAGGCTTTGCTTGAAACCGTGCTAATAAGCAAACAACAAATTGAATATCGGTCGACTAGCAGTAAGGTACATGAGAGAACCAATCATGCTCCGATATTTATTCGGATCGATAGGTTTCCCATATAAATCGGCTCCAATTTTTGGTGAATTACCATTGGTGTACCAACCGAATCATAATTATCCATTCCATGTTTTTTCAAAATCTCAATTGTATATTTAGATCGATTAATAAAAATTTCACGAGGGGATTGATGTATTTGTAAACCAGGAAAAAAATTTAGTTCCTCCATCATGGACATTTCAAATTTGCTTTTCATGAGATTTTCAAAATGTTCTGAAAGATTCGGATTAGTGGACCCAAAATGATGTCGCCCACGAATCGAATAAATAAAAATGTCATTGTTGTATTTTCGAGTAAACAAGGTAGGATCAGCAGCCTTTGGTGAAATTGTTTTAGATTAGGAAAGAAGTCAATTCGCCATACGACGCCTCGTAGCTTGCTTTAAACCATAGATTGCCTTTTGAGTTTGTAGACGAGTCCGGATGTTCCATGTCTATGAAGACTTCGCCGACTCACATACACTTCTTTTTAGAGTTCCATTCAAGAGCGTAGTTTTGATGTCCATCCGATATATCGTGATGTTTTGTGAGTGATAGGCTAAGAAAATCTCGATCGCTTCAAGTCTAGCTACCAACATAATGATTCTTCAAAATCTATCCCTTTCATGTCTCAGATCCTTTGGCCACAAGACGAGCTTTGTTGTGAATTACATTCATTTCTTCATCCTTTTTGTTCTTCCATAACCATTTGAGATCAATGACACGAATATCAATTGGTCTTGGAACCAGATCCCAAGAGTCACGTAGATGGTATTGGAGAAGTTCCTCCTGCATCGCTTCTATCCATGTGGGTTCTGCCATTGCCTCTCGAATGTTCTTCGGCTCTATATTGCTAATTGAACAAAGGTAAATGCACAAGTCACAGTCTGTGGCAAGTTGGCATCTCGTCTGAATTGGCCTTGAAGGTTCACCAGTAACTTGTTCAATTGGATGGTCTTTTGTCCACTTTAGTGTAGAAGGATACCGTAGGTTTAACGTATGCAAGTTAGATGGTTCTCGTAAGCTTGAAGCTGATTCCGTAGCAAACGGGTTTTCGAATACGTCTTCATCTAACATTGCATCGTTTTGGTTTTGTGTAGTTTCTTCTTGAAATGATGTGTTTTGGTTTTTCTCATCAACTATTGGTAGAACGGTTTCAAGAATTGGAGGTGTTGGAGTAGATTTAAATGATGTTGATGGAGTTGGTGCGTTGGTTTCGACTGTGGTAGATGTATTTCTGTCGGTGGTGGTGGTTGATGATTTTGAGAGGGTGCAGCGGACTGATGGTTTGATGCATTTGTCGAAGTTCCACCATAGTATTCATCGAACATTAACTCGAATAAATTCTCCCATTCTTGTTCTGAAGGTGTGTCAAACTGATTTGTCTAGAAGTCTGCAGGTTAGGTGCGGGTCCTAATCTGTATGAATTAGAAGCCATCAGATTAAGTGCGGGTTCTAGAGCGAGTCTCTCAGAAGCCATTTGTGAAAGTTCATCAAAATTCACATTCATCATCTCCATTATCTTCCTAGTTCTTCTGTTATACACCCTGAATGCCCTCGAGTTATCTGAGTATCTAATGAAGATTCCAATATCAACTTTAGCTTTCAATTTTCCTAGATCTTCTCTGTCGTTCGTCGGATAGCACAAAGCGCCAAACACGTGAAGGTAAGAAATATCAGGTTTTATGTTGTTAACTAGTTCATAAGGGGTTTTATTGAATCTTGGATGGATTAAGGATCGGTTCTAAGTGAAACACGCAGTGGCAACAACATCAGCCCATAAAAATAACGATGCACTAGAATAAATTAGCATTGTGCGAGCAGTTTCCACAAGAGTGCGATTTCTTCTTTCAACTACCTCCATCTGCTGTGGAGTTCTAACAACTTATGTCTGATGAGTGATTCCAACAGCTTCAAAGTAAGTTCTTAACTCCTGGTTTGTGAATTATGTGCCGTTGTCTGTTCTTATTATCCTTACTGGAGCTTGAAGAAGTACTTGAATACGCTTCAGAAAGGTGATGATGATGCCTGGTGCTTCGTCTTTTGACCTCAAAAACTTAACCCATGTATATCTTGAATAGTCATCGGCGATAACAAGAATATACTTTTTCCCATTAATGCTTTCAACTCTCATTGGGCCACATAAGTCCATGTGCAACATATGTAACTTTGCTTCCGAACTTGGTACGAGTTTGGGTTTATATGATGCTTTTTTCTTGTTCGCATGATGGACATAAGTGATCCTTGGTGTATTTGAACTTTGGAAGTCCGTTGACGATGTTGTCTTTGTCAAGTTTGTTGATTGTGTCAAAATTGAGATGGGATAGCCTTCTATGCCACAACCAGGAATTTGTTCCAGATGCTCGTATCATAAGACATATTGGTGATGAAGAGGCCATTTGGTTTATGTCGATAGCATACAATTTTGTGTCACAATTCCCAGTTAAGAGATCAATGCCATCCAAGTTTCTAACGAAGCAAGAATTTCTCCTAAATGCAACCTCTAAATCTACATCACGTAATCGCCTAATCGAAAACAAATTATGTCCCAACCTTCGACATAATAAACCCGAGTGATCAAATAATTTCCAAATGGAAGATCTCCATAACCCATGATAGTCGCTACATGATCATTTCCAAAGCGACGCTTCCATGAATTTCCGATTTAAATTGATCGCCAGCCTTTAGATTCCCGATCATTGCAAGTAATTTTAGATTCCCTGGTCATGTGCTTGGAGCAACCCGAGTCGATGATCCAAAGACATATTTCGATAACCTGCCAATAACAAAAGAAGATGTTTTTGGAAACCGTTTTGATTTTGGTTCCTTTGGGTTAGAGGGTAAATCCTGATCACACTCATAGAAGGTTTCTACTGGGTATACTGGTTTAGCATTCTACCTGTTGGTTTCCAAATACCATTCCTAAAGGAAAATTTATGCTTCTTATCAATAGTGTGCGACCTAAATCTTGCAACTAGTCTTCCTATTGGTTTAGCATAAGTTCTTTTTGAAACGTTCTTCTGAACAGGTTTAACATTCTCATTCTTAGAAACACAATCATCATGAACATTATTAATTAAAGATTTCTTGCAAGTTAAACAAACAGATTCAACACATTCATTAAACATAGCAAGTTTCATAGGTTCATTACATTCAGATGAAATGTCTTTCTTATTATAAAGCGGTAAATTCCTAGGGTGTTCTTCTACTTTCTTTTCTTTATTCAGGCTACTACTCTTAGAGACAGGTGAGACTCTATTGTTCCTTGTATTGCTCTTAGGCTTTAGTCTAGTGCTCCTAGAGGTGCTTTCTAGTCCTGTAGAAGGTAAGGCACATGCATTAGGATTTACATTTTTATCAAGAAAATTGGTTTTAGCTTTCCTATGCACTGTAGAACTCATATCGTTTGTTCCACATGTTTTAGATGTGGAGGCAGACGCATTAGTGGTACTCATCTTAAAAAGGCTAGGAGCTAAAACTTTTGGTTTCTCGATAACCGCTTTTTTTTCAAAAATCTTTTCATTTTCTTTTGCAAGGCATGTGAAGTGACTGGTTTTGACAAATCATTTTTCTTGTTGACTTTTGGAGGAGGCTGAGAAATAGAAATTTTTGTTTGGAAACCGGTTTAAGAATATTTGTTTTCTCCTTAGTCAATGGTTTTGCAATCTTAGTATCCACGGCCTTTCTTTTTTGACATTCCAGTCGAGCTCTCAAAAGGTCATTTTGCTCATTCATGTCCTTGTAGGCATGCTCATACGACAGTTTGTCATACTTGCATTTCTCAGTTTTTCAATTAAGTTGTTTAAAATATGATACGTTTTCTTTTTCAATTTTTTCAAGAGCTTTTTCATATTTTGAAACAATTGTGGAGGTCTCAGACTGGAGTCTTTCATGGTCTTCAACAGAATATGTTTGTAAGATAATGGACATTATATCGGTGTTTATAACATCTTCGAAGAGAGAATCATTTACATTTTCCAAAACTTTGATGTGTTCAAAACATTCATTAGCTTTCTTTACCAAGGATTTATGGTCCTTGACAAAGTCACTTGTTTCTTTCAAAAATGCTTGTTTAAAATAAATTACCCTCGCATTGATGTGATTTAGCAGATTGGCAATTTCAGTTTCAAAAACCTTTTTCATTTCATCATGAAAACTTAAGAACCAGTTGTTAATACTGACATTGGTTTTGGATTTAACAACCTCTTGAAGTTGCCCAATTCTTGTTTTAACGTCATCTAAAATGATTCTAGCATCACTTGTGTTAAATGGATTGTTTGAAGACATTTGTTCCATGTTCGAAAATTATTTTGAGACAACTATAGGTTTTGAAACTGTTTTTTACTTTTTGTTTAATAGACTGGGTGTGTGGAAAACTTTGATTTTTCTTTTTGAGGAACAAAAGTAATGCCAGAAATGTTGTTAAGTTTGCTATAATCAATTGGTTTTATTTCCGGGTTCTTTGGTTTCATTTTTGATCTACTCTCATCAATTAGTTCTAACGTTTCATACGAATCACGAACATTTATGGGTTCATGCTTATTCAACAAAGCTTTTCCATTATACAAAACATTATGTTCTTTCTGAGCTTTCTTGAGTGCACAAGGAGGTTTGTTACCAAGAGCCATTTTTTGTTATGTATGATAATACGGATTTGTTTGATTAGTTATAATATTGGTTGTTTGAGCTGAATGACCCATTGTAACAAGTAAATTTTCCAATTTGTTGATTTTTTCATTTTTCTCATGAATTTCATCAAGAAGAGAATCTTCTCGTTTTGAAAAATCAGCTATCAACTGTTTCTTCTCTTTTTCAAGATTAGATAAGTTTCTTTTTGTTTAGAAAGTTGGTTTTTAAGATCATAAATTTCCTCGTTTAAAGATTTTATTTTTAAGCTCAAATTAACATCAAGTGTGTCATACTTGATTTGCAATTGTTTTTCTCTTAAAACGGAATTTCGACAACCAATTTCTAATTCTGACTCTTTGTTTTTGTGAAATTCAAAAGCTTTTGCATTCTCCTTGTACCTCTCAAGCACAACGGTCAATTTATCATTCGCGGCCTTAACTTCGCGATTGACCATTTTAACTTTCTCAATTTCAATGCCACAGTTATTAATCAATGATTCAAATAAGGCACGTGTTTCCTCATCAGTCTTGGTATTTTTTGCCACAGAGCCTCCACTAGGATCCACATCTGGAGTTTCAGAGTTAATATTGCCACCACTCAGATTGTCCAGGTATGTATCATAAGTGGGTGTTGGCATCACAGAATGCTATTTCTCATGAGTAAGCACATCAAATATGACATTGTTATAGCATGGATCAATGATTGGTACCTCAGAGACTGCATTAGCCTCCTGAAGATTTGCCATCAAGATGCGCCATATTGATATATTCTCGGTCTTCCAACTCATCCATAATAGCTACAAAGTCATGTTCCTCAAAGACTAACCGCATCCTCGCTCGCATTTTGTACCAATAGCAATGCTCAAGATAAGTCAATCCTTCTTTTCCGGCTTAGTATGGTAATTCCTTGCAATGTGACCCACTCTCGACAGCTTGTAACATGTAACCCGATTAGCCCCGATTCACATTTCCATAATTCCCAATGACTAGAGCTGCAACATTCCCATTCGGATTACCCATCGTTATGTTCCAAACATTCGACCATCCGATTTCCAACATGTCGACCCATCTGACACTATGATATCGAATCGCCGATTTCGTGATATTGACCCGTATTCTGCATATTTTGATTACCCATGTGAAATCCAGTAGCATATCCCTATTGAGTCCCAATAACTCCAACCATTTGTCCTCATTGGCCCATATTCATACCCGGTTGTGCAATCAGCCTGTTGCGAGTGTTTGAGGAAATCCTTTGGTTGTTGTTAGTTGGTGTGGAATAGTGTCCTTTGAATACTTTAGTCAAATAAATGAATGCATTAGACCACGCCTCTGCTTGTTCAGCTTCTATGTCAGTGATTCCTGGTTCCTGGTATTGTGGATATTGTTGTTGTTGAATGACTTGTTGTTCTGGTGGGTAGAATTGTTGTTGATGCATGACAGGTTGTGGTTGTGGAATGTAGTGCTGCATGTTGTTGTTGTTGGAAGATGATGAAGATGATTGTTGTTATATGTTCACCGGAGTTTGTGTTCAGGCAACTAGTACCAAGGATCATGATTCTTTGCCAATCTCTTTCCTTACTTCATTGGCTTCACTTGGTTTTGTTTCGTAAATCATAGAGTTGGTCAAAATTCACCGTATGTAAGTCCTTTTTGGTTGACAATAGTGACATAGCGTCCCCATTCTTCTTGAAAATTATTGATGAATTTGATGTTACTCACGATACTTCTGGGTGTCAACTTGTTCCTGATAAGCTCTTTCATCAAAGTATAAATCCTTCCATAGTAGGATTCAATGGATTCTCCTGGAGTTGATGTAAACTTCTCCCATTCAGTTAGCAACTTGTTCTCCATGTCTTGTTGTCCAATTTTTGTTCCATAACATAGTCGTCTAACATGTTCCCACATATCGTAAGCGGTTTCACAACTGTCTACAGCAGCAAAGATTTCACTTGGTAATCCTAGTTGGACGATGTGTATTGCCATGTCATCTGCTTTCGATCTGCTTCTTATCCTCTTCAGTGTATTATGATTCATTTTGATCACGAAAATATGGTGGAACGGGAGGTGTTGCATCAGGATTTCCAGGTTCTTGGATTTGTTTCATGGCTTGAAGGGTCCATACTTAATGGATTGAATCATGAGTTTTGATAAGGATTTAAAACGTACGCTTTAAGGGGGTCATTTAAGCCATAAATCGACCACTTTTATATCCACATCGCTTAATTTCGCTCCTTTTCACTTTTAGGTCCTCGAAGCAAAATAATCGGAATGAAGCATATTTGGACGAAAAGGAGCAAATACATGAAGAAAATGGCAGTTAAGATCGAAGCCACTCAAAGTCGATCAACAGACTGACGGCGGCCCCAATCAGCGACGCCGTCCTCTATGATGACTTGATCAAAACATGGACGTGAAGGCTTAGTAGAAATTTTGGTCACATAACCTAACGGCCACGCCTTAAAGAAGAAGGCGCCACTCATAGTTTTCAACCCGCACGCCCGGATCTAGAATCAAGACGACGTCCCAATCAAGACCGACGGCGCACAACTCTAAGGTGACGCCGTCCCATCGATGACTTGGCCCGCATAAAACTCTAATGACGACGAAATGACGGCATCCCATGCAAAAGGGCCACGCCGTCAAAGTGTAAACCTATATATAGAATTCGATTTTTCATTTAGAAGGTATACTTTTGGAGAAAAACCCTAAATCATTTGTAGTCCTAATCGACAAGATCTTAGGTCCCATACCCTATTTTACACATCGAGATAAGTCTTTTAATCCAAAGTAACATTATGTCTATCCCGAATTCGATTGATTGTGTGTATGCTTGCTTGTTTACCATGTCTAGCTAAATTTCTTGTGTGTTTGCTTAGATCTATGAAACCTAGTTATTGATTATTGTTAGGTTGTTTCATCTTAATTGTAAATTGGCTTAGAGTGCAACTAGGCATCATTCGTTGTATTTAATGCTTGAGTATGCTTTATGATGTTGTGGCTTACTTAATGAAATAGCTTAGGCTTGTCGACTTCGTATGTCATAAACAAGAGATAACCTCAAAGAACTAGGGGGCACGCATACCCTACGACCTTAGGAATACAACGCGTTAAGATAAGGTGTGACAATTCAACCGACCAATAAAATATAACTATAGAGTAATAGCATCTAGGTAAACACATTTTTAATCATCATACGAGCACACATCAAATAGACATAGCTACCCGTAGTAACTAGATAATTAGATAATTAGATAAGTAGAAGTAATCGGTAGAAGTACCACCCCCCTAACCAATTGCTCTGAGATTTTACCTTAGCTTTCTAAAAAAACCAATAAAAAGATAAAAAAAGAATCACCCTCAACCCCCACCTTCTCGTCATACATTTCTTACTAGCATTCCTATTCCCTAGAGAACGATATCAATCCCCGAGGCTTACCCAATACTATACTACAACGATTAGGTTCACTGCCTAGGAGGTTGAAAAACTTGCTCGAAGAAAAAGAAGTTTCCTTTGACCCCGAACGCGATCCATCACATCAGTTTTCCATTAGGTTTGGTTTTGATGTAGCGGAGCATACGACTTGTCCATTGAAGATATCCACCTTTTCCAGCATAGGAGGATGGTTTTCAGCACCGGTTGCATGAATGTCTTGTTGAGTTTCCATTGATGAAGGTATTAGTGATAAAGTTGATGTAAGATCGATTCAACAATAAAGGAGTTGTGATTGATGAAAATTAAGTACGGTTATAGTGGTGAAAATTTGGTTCGAAAACTTAAAAACCTCAATAACTTATGTTCGGAGCATTTTTAGGCCTCGAAGGTTGACCCGAATGAACTTTGGTTTATTAAATGTGTCATTCTCCTCGTTCTCATGGTCGTTTTGATAGGTAGAACGCTGAAAACAGAGTTACGGTTCAAAAGTTATGGCCGTTTGAAGTTTTGTCGGGAAAAGTCAACAAATTGCAATGACGAAATGGTCAAAACTTAATTTATCAAACGACAGTAGTCAAATCGCACTTGAGCAAAACGCAGAACCTCAAATCGCACAAGTACAAATCGCATAACCTCAAATCGCACAAGTACAGATCGTAGAACCTCAAACCGCACAAGTACAAATCGTAGAGCCTCAAACCGCACAAGTACAAATCGCAGAGCCTCAAACCGCAGAATGTCAAAACACACAAGTACAAGTGTCACTTTCACTGTTTTTGTCTTTTTACGCTTTTTACCCAAAACGCGCGGACTTTTTGTACTATTTAGCTCAAATCGCAATGAAGAAACACAAAACGCATCCAAGATGTTGACAAATCGCAAGGAGAAAATTCATACCGCAAGGAAGAACACGACTTTACTAGTTCAATATCACCTAAATGAGCCAATAAATGTATAATTTAACCTATCCAAACACCAAACTAATCGAATACAACAATCTTAAACCTAAAAGTACAAACTTTAAGCTAAGAAATGCAAAAAATCAAATCTTTTGGTACTTTTCACCACATAAATGAACCACAAACTATCCTAGATCATTGTCAGGCGATTAATACCACTTGTAGAACCTTAGATATATCAACTCTATCACACTAACACGTATTATGAAGCTCGTATGGTGACTTGATGAGATGTATGTGAAACGTATGTGTAGAGAAAGAAAGATGAAAAGAGAGAACTTTATTCCATCTGAAAAACACACACTTACACACTCAAACACACCCACCAAATGACTAGGTGTGTGCCTTTTATACATGAAACATAAAAGCCTTATGGGCTTTGGATGAGCTTTGGTTGGTTTGTGGATTGGCTTTGATACGCTGCACAACGCTGCTCGGGGTCAAAGAAAACTTCCTTTTCTTCGAGCAAGTTTTTCAACCACCCAGCAAGAACCTAATCGCTGTAGTGTATTATTGGGTAAGCCTCTGGATTGATATCATTCTCTAGGGAATAGGAATGCTAGTGAGAAATTACTACGCAAAGGTTGGGGTTGAGGAAGATTATTTTTATCTTTTTATATTTTTAGAAAATTAAATGTACGATCTCGGGTTCGATTTGGGGTGGTACTTCATCGATTACTCTACTTATCTAATTATCTAATCTAAGGGATAGTTTATGTCTATTGAAGTGTGCTCGTATGATGATAAAATGTGTCTACCTAGATACTATTACTCCCTAGTTATCTTTTATTGATGGTTGAATTGTTACGCCCTTATTCTTAACGCCAGTGTTTTCTAAGGTCGTAGGGTGCGCTTTTATCCCTAACTCTTCAAGCTACCTAAGGTTAATGACTACGAAATCTCTAGGATTCATAAACTTAACACTAAGGTTTTCTTTGGATTTTAGCCTACAATTCCACTAGTAATTATAAACTAATGTTCACAAAGATTAATGAAGCATTAAAACACAACGATGGCTTTAAGCACTCCTAAGCCAATTACAATTAAGATAAGAGACAACCAATCAATATTTAATAACTAGGTTTCATAGATCTAAGCAAACACACAAGTAAATTAGCTTGACATGTTAAGCATGCAAGCATACACACATTCAATTGAAGACATAATGAAATCAAGGGAATAAATAACTTATCTCAATGTAAATAGGTATTAGAACCCTAAAATACCGCCCAAGACTTTGACTATAATCGCTTTTAGGTTTTACCCACAAGTCTACCTCTAAAAGTCTCGAAAATCGAATTCTATATATAGAGTTACAACCGCGACGACGCCACCTTTAATTTTGACGCCGGATCGCCATCATTAGGTTTCGCTCGCCAAGTCAACTTTGGGACTGCGCCACGTTGGGGTTGCGACGCCGCCTTTAGTTTCGACGCCGTCTCGAAGTTCGGATCTAGGCCGTCTGGGACTAAAAGTCTTCGTGACGCCTCACTCTTTCAAAGCTCCCGACGCCGTGTGTAAATAGCAATTTCACCCCGAGTCGTCACAAATATAGGACTCACGGCCACCCTTTGTTTCGATGCCGCCATGCACTTCCAAAGCACTGAGTGTCTTGATCTCGACTTTAGCCATTTCTTCACATATTCACTACTTTTCATCCAAATAAGCATCATTCCAAAGATTTTGCCTTCAAGAGACCTAAAAGTGAAATGAACGAAATTAAGCAAGAACGGATATAAAATGGGCAATTATGGGCTTAAATGACCCCTTAAAAGCGTACATTTTAAATCCTTATCAAATATCCCTACACTGGTATTTGCTTGTCTCAAGCAAATGTGCTGGCCAATCAATTTATAAGTCGGGGCAAAAGCAATAGTTTAACATAGTTCATAACAAGTATAAGCCCAAGAAAATTCATAACAAGCACGAAAATTATATACTAGCACCTCACAAGTGGTGTTTGATACTCTCATCTCTCGTGTATATGAAATATATCAAATGGAAATGGAAGATAAACACTCATTAACCGTCATAGTACATAGATTACCATAGGCTTGAGACTAGATCAAACCTCCATCGCTTTGACGTAAGCACCTACGAAAAACTATCTAAGAGGTTTTTAAAGGGTTGTAACGTTAGGATTACTGTAGGAAACAAAGTGTTTGGTCGATAAGCGATTTAGTGGTGGCAAGTCAAAAATCTCTTGTTACAAGCATGAGAAGAATGGCGTTGCTAAGCAAGACTCGACTCTCTAAACTCTAGATAACTTTGAAACAAACAAATATAAATATAAAGATAGATGTTGGATGGTAGCCCCGTATGTTTTTTTTTTCATTTTTTCATTTTTTTTTCAACACTTTTTTTTTTCTTTTTCTTGTTTTTTCGATTTTTTTTCATACACTTTTACTCTACCATCCTCAACGATAACATCAAAATATAAGGGATTTATAGGCACATCCCTACGCTTGAGTTTTTATTACTCTAACACTAATATGACCCGAATTGAAAAGATCAAAACACTTGAAGTACATTATTACGTAAATAAAGGGAATTTAACTTTACCCATGAGTCCCAATCGTCCCAAAACTATGTACAAAAGATATGACTCGACTTAGCAACCATTCAAGTAACTAGATAATTGAACTAAGGGTTTAGTATGATAACAATAATGCACTAAAAGTGAGTGCATACAAGGTAGGCTAAGGCGATTTGGGTGTACATTCGAGGGCGGATTGTAAACAATGCTTTTCATTGATATTCCTGAAACCAAACATCACGAGAACCGCTGAAAAGGATAGGCTCGAGGATTAACTAGGGTTATCGTGTACTAAAGATGAGTACAACGCAGGTGCGGGGAATTACTCAACCGATGCGGAAGAAGTAATTATAATACGGGTATCAAACAAGGGTTATCCTAATGCCTCTTATCATTTAGTTATTCCTAACTACACAAGTGTAGTCTCACTAGCGATCTCTGGATGCATCACAAAACAAGTTCTAGAATCTACTATACTACCGGTATACTCTCAAGCATTAAAGATGAATGCTTTAATTCCTATAAATCTAGGGGCTTAACCTCACATTTTTGGGGTGGAATTTGAGTGGTAAAGGTTTTGTGCTAGTCATATAACCCTATCCATGAGACGCTTTATTAAGACTAAAGACCCACTGCATAAGTCATGAAAATTTAAAATTTGTGCTAAAATTACCTTAACCGATATTTCTCATAGCTTATTACACAAATGAAATAGGACAAGACAAATAGTCAAGGATAAGCATAGTTTCAAAGTTCCCTTTTATTCTCCCTCCCTACACTTAAACCGAACATTGTCCCAATGTTCCCGAAAGTATCAAAGTTATGATAACGGAAGGTAATTAAAGAGAAAGAAACTAATACTCCCCGATTAGCTCGGTAGAGATCCGTGTGAAGTAGTGGTTAAATTCTTCCAAGAAGAATGTATGAAAAGCTCCATCCAATCTTATGTTTCTACTTCTGATAAATAAAACCCGCACACTTTAAGAAAATGTATTTAAACCTTCACGTAAAATCCATGATAAAACTATATATGACTCTACTAAACTAGGATATAATGTTTGTGGAATGGATGTTTGTAGATTTTCCAAAAATTAAGACCCGAGAAATTCCAAAATTTGTAAGTACCACGTAAAACTAGAGAAAGTTAAATAAACTGCTTCGCTCCTCTCGACGCCAAAGTTATCCCGACAGAACCGTCCACCGTTATTGTGGAAAAATTACACCTTTAAATCTGGAAATATTCCTGCAAAACATCCATTATGACTTGATACAAGAATTTGAATCTTACAAACATACATATATATCTTTTTCAATAATTGTAATTCTCATGTTTACGTTCGTTTGAAAACGTGTGTAATCTTCCCTACACTTATCCTTTTTGTAAAATACCTTTATATGTAATTAAGACGAGGTTAAAGACAAAATAAAGCATTTTCACAAATTCAAACATGAGAACAAACAATAATAAAAAGATATATGACACACAAACAAGCAAACAATTACATAGGTTGCCTCCCATGAAGCGCTTTTTCTATTTACGAGTCTTGTAGTTAGACTCAAGTCGTGCTCCTACATGACTTCATTTCGTCCTTCTTTTCTTTCACTAAGCCTTCATCATAAGGTTGTAGACGTTGTATGCTCACCGTGAATTCTCTTCCAACGTCGATATTATGATAACGGTTTTATTTTTGGATTAGTTTCTTTCACCGATAGGTCCAAACCATCTTGGCTTATTCTTCCTCTTAATGCTTTTATTCTTGATTTATACAAAAGCACATTTTCTCCATTCAAAAATTCTCTAGGTTCTTTTGAGGCTATGGCTTTGTCATGTTTATGTTTCCTAGTTTTTATCACGCCACAATGTCGCATCCATCCTCGACTCATGAAATTTCTAAGCCCTTTTTCCCATTCAAAGAATTTTCTTCTTAACTGCATTATTGGAGACCTGCGAATTTTATCTTTTACCTTCTCCATAATCTTCAAAGGATATCTCGAACAATAGGTATCCTAACTTGTCCTTTTCCACTTTTGAGTATCATAATCCTTCACCGCATTTGATGGTTGCCTCATGGTGGCCGTGAAAGGTGTTCCGTGATTAATGGCATGTTTTTATCTTCCTCAATGTCTACAATTAAGTCCAACGGATAGACAATATTGGAAACATCAATTACTCCGCTATTCCTATGGGATAAACATATGAATGATTTGCTAAGGAAAATCTAAGATTGGTCTTGGCCTGTTCCTCCTTAGTCAACTTATTATAGATCGATAGCGGCATTATGTTTACATCGGATCCCTGGTCGGCCAAGGCATTTATATTCTCTAAGTCACCTATGCTACATGGAATTACAAAGTTCCCAGAGATCTCTTGCTTCTTAGTTACCGCTTTCTCGGAATCGACTGCACATAGGTCCCATAGGCATCAGGTCATACTCTTCCTCTCCTATTTCACCTAAGAGGGCTTTCCTAAGAACATCATTGCACCTAAAGTTGTTTACTTGGTTAACAATTGTGATTCCATTAGATATTTTGTGAAGATTTGTACTCTTCATATCTTGCACAATCTCACTTAGATAGAGTTGACTTTAGCAAGATTTGATATCTTGGCTGTCAGACCCGGCGGTACCAAAATGGTACACGGGCGGAACCCTTTTAAGGGGTCCGCCGTCCGTGGACGCTCCTGTCCATTTTGGCTATAAATAGCAATGCCAAGCCAAGTAGTTTCTCATCCCTTTCTAACATACTCTCATACATATCTTCTCTCTAACCTTTCTAACTCAGTTTCATATCATATTAGTGATCTCTTTTGTAGCAAAGAAGATCAAGTCATATTCAAGCTTCAACGAGAAGTTGGAAGTCTTGTTTGTTTAGTGTTGTATGATCTAGTGTTGATCCATACTTCATTGTTGTATCAAACCATCATAATCTTGTGAGTGTGAGTGGTTAGTATTTTAGTCCTCAAAATACATTGTGTGTGGGAGTAGTTGTACCCTTGGAAAGAACTCGACATCTAGCTTAGTGTCGGAAATAGTGTAAGCGAAGTGTAAAGGTTTTCTCCGCCGGTGAAAGGAGCTTGTTGACTAGTGAAGTTAAACTCTCGAGTGTGAGACTCGGGGAGTGGAGTAGGGCAAGGAAAAAGAGTCCTTGTAGGCCGAACCACTATAAACAACTTGTTGTGGTTTGATCATTTCTTTCCTTATTTACTTATTACATATAGCTTGCATATTTCATTAACATACTTAAGATCAATATCAATTGATCTTTCAATAAGTTTCAAAACAAAGTTTTTAATCGGTAAACTATTCAACCCCCCTTCTAGTTTTCTACAATTGGTACCAGAGCCTCGTTGCTCAAGAATTTCTAAAATAACTTGTATTTTATAAACTTGAAACGATCCATGGATTCTGAAAACTTTAAAGAAGGGCAATCTATGCAAAGACCACCACTCTTTGAAACCAATGGATTTATCTATTGGAAAAACCGTTTTGAAACATATGTAAAATCAAAAGATATAGATCTTTGGTTTATTATTGTTAAAGGAGATTTTAGTTCTACAACAAAGGATATTTCCATTGATGAACAAAAGAAATTAGTTGCTAAAAATAATGAAGCTAAAATGATGCTTTATAATGCTTTACCTAGAAAAGAATATGAAAGAATTTTTATGTGTGAAACCGCCAAAGATATTTGGGAATCTTTAATTGTTACACATCAAGGTAATTCACAAGTCAAGGATAACAAAATTGATCTTCTTGTTCAACAATATGAACAATTTGTTATCCCTGAAGATGAAACCATTGATTGTGGCTTTGCTCGTTTTAACACTATCATTACATCACTTAAAGCACTTGATGAATCTTTTCGTAGTAAGAACTTTGTCAGGAAATTTCTTAGAGCACTCCATCCCAAATGGAGAGCTAAAGTGACCGCTATTGAAGAATCAAAAGATCTCTCATTAATGTCACTAGACGAGCTAATTGGCAACCTCAAAGTTCACGAAATGGTAATGGAGAAAGATTCGGAGATCATCAAAGGAAGAAAGGAGAAGGTCAAATCCGTTGCTCTTAAAGCAAAGGCGGAATCAAGCGATGATGGTGAATCTTGTTCCGATAGTGAAGATGAGGAGTATGCCATGGCCGTTAGAGATTTCAAGAAGTTCTTTAGAAGAAGAGGAAAGTTTGTAAGACAACCTCGAGAAGAAAAGAAGCCATTCCGAAAAGATCGGGATGATAAAAGATTAAAGGTGAAAGAAAGTGTTTTAGATGTGGTGATGCAAGTCATCTCATAGGAGAATGTCCCAGCCACCTAAAAGCAAAACTCAACGAGCTTTTGTAAGTGGTGCTTGGAGTGATAGTGAAGACGATGAAGAATCAAGCAAGGAAGAGATCGCTCTAATGGCACATGAGTCAAATGAGGTATGCTTAAAAGTTGGATTGGAACCAGATGAATGGATAAAAGATAGTGGATGCTCATGACACATGACGGACAACAAAAGTCTCTTCTCATCATACAAG